>JAQIFY010006246.1:0-10450 GCA_028533085.1 Varecia variegata
AGACTTTGCTGAATTTGTTTATCAATTCCAGTAGTCTCATGGCAGAGTCTTTGGGGTTTTCTAGATACAAGATCATATTATCAGCAAATAGAGATAGTTTGACCTCGTCTGCCCCCACTTGGATGCCCTTGATTTCCTTCTGTAGTCTGATTGCTCTAGCTAGGACTTCCAGCACTATGCTAAATAGAAGCAGTGATAGAGGGCCACCTTGTCTTATTCCAGTTCTAGGTGGGAATGCTCTCAATTTTTCCCCATTCAGTGTGTTGTTGACTGGGGGCTTGTGCAGGATAGGCACCAGTTGTTCTTTGTAGGTCTGGTAAAATTTGGGTGTCAAACCATCTGGTTTGGGACTTTTCTTGTTATGAAGGTTTTTTATTGCTGCTTCAGTTTTGGTAGTTGATATTAGTCTATTCAGGAATTCTATTTCTTTCTTCCTGATTGAGCCTAGGGAGGCTGTGTGTTTCTAAGAATTTGTCCATTTCCTCCACGTTTTCAAGTTTATACGCACAGAGGTTTTTATAGTATTCCTAGATGATATTTTGTATTTCTGTGGTATCAGCTGTAATTTCTCCTTTTTCATTCCTGATTGAGCTTATTAGAGTCATTTCTTTTCTGCTTCTCGTTAATCTAGCAAGACACGTGTGAAGGCTTTTTGGCTAAAACTATTAGTAATAATAAAAAATAGGACTTGCTTCCCCACTCCTCCCTATGTGCTCTTCACACTCTATGGAAGCAACCTTCAATTTTTGTTTTGTTTTGTTTTGTTTTATTTTAGCTACTTGTGGTATTTTCCAAATATTTTTAACTCACATTTTCACACTACTTTTCTTGGCTTTCTTGGATATATATATCTATTGATATATTAATATCGAAGATGAAATTTATGTTACATATGTCATCTCACACAAAGTTAGCCTCCAAATATAGTTTTAATACATTTATAACTAAATTCATATTCCGTATTATTAATATGACTGTCTAAATCCATTCGGGCTGCTACAACAAAAAATACTGGGTTACTTACAAACAATGTAAATTTATTAGTTACAATTATAAAGGCTGAGCAGCCCAAGATCACCTTGGTGATTAGGTTTCAAAATAGGCATTTTGGAGAGAAACAAACATTCAGACCATAGCAATAACCATGGAAGCATTTTTTTTCTATTTCCGAGGAGACTCTGACTGATCATTCAATATGTATACTTTCATTGAATCACATTATTTTTTTGTTTAGTACCTCACTAAACTTTCTATATATATACTGGTTCCATATATGCATATGTTATATATGTATATAATATTAATAGTATGTAATCTTAAAGAAAAAATTCAGACTGAGATCTTGTCTCTGCTTTATTTTTTCCTTCAAATTAAGTTATAAAAAGTGAAACATAGCTACCATCTGTAGCATTACCAACATGTTTATATTTTAAATTTCTTATTTGAAAATGTTTAATACTATCACTTATTGCCAATCTTTAAAATCTGTGTAAATATTTCCATTTTGGGGTACTAAAAATAGTAGCTTTTGAAATAATTAATAGAATAGAAAGCCTAAATAGATCTAAGTTCTTGCTTCCTCATATACTGATATCTTTTTCTCTTTGAACTCTGAAAATTATACCAATATTGGTGGTGTTAATTTCCATTGCCCTCTTTGGATGAGCATATTTATTAATACACTAGCTAAAGTTAAAAACCTGTAAAATTGACTTTGCATCTATTTTTTGTATTATACTTTAAACTGGCATAGTTTAGAATGCCCAATGATTTCATTTTCCTTATTTATGTCATAATTTGGTCCAGGAAATAAAATGTCTTAAAAAAGGGAGTAATTTAGTACTTTTGTTTTGCTTTTATTAGCATAATTTAGTACTTTTGTTTTCCTTTTATTAAAACAACAATCACAGACTCTATTTTCTTTACATAGACTTCTTGTTTATAACCTTGATATTTTTAGAATTTAATATAGATTTCTATATTTTATTAAACTACATCTCAAAAACCACTATTGATTTCTATAAATTGACATAGCCATTGACTTAATAAAAAGGACTTTATTCAGCTCTCAAGAAAAATCTTGTTCCTTATCCAAGATTTAATATCTCCTCAACTCCATTCAGAAATTTGGCACATTGGATAATCCTTGACATTGTGGTGAACCACCTGACAATTTCAAGCATAGTATGGACTTCAAACAGCAAATATTTGGGATGTTTCAGGTTTCAAATCATACTCAACTCTCAACCTTGAAAATGTCCTTTATTGGCTCTCAAGAATATTTTTCCCTTTGAAACGTTTTCTTTTAACTTTCTTAAACTCATATTCAAAGCTAAAGATATGGATTTTCCAACAGTGTCAACTTTTGCTAATAGAATTAGGACAAAGGGAAGAGTCAAAACTTAGCAAAATGTCACAATTTTCTAGCTTTAAAGGTAGATCATCCTTTGACCTAATTTTTTTCTCTTTTCTGATATTGTTTTAATCAAAATTCTCAGTGGACATTTTGGATCTTTGACATAATTCTTTTCTTTAGATTTGCAGAGACCTTTATTCACAAAGTTAGTTTAAGTAAAAGAAAGTTGAAATATAATTTTTAATATAAGATAATATGCAGAATTTTTTTGAAAATTAATTGTTATTTTTCTTAAGACTTGAATCAGAAAATTTACCAAAAAAATTGAAGAACATTTATTTGGAAATTAATCTTAATCTTAATTAATCTCAGATATTTTATTACCTCTGAGAATTATCTGGTATAACCCTAAGTAACATAATTTTAAATAAAGTTAATTATGTATTTTAAGTAATATATATGCAAAATAAAATTTAATAAAATAGTACATATTTTCTTTTTTAAATGGAGCTTTTTATTCATTTTTAATGAAAAAAGTCAAAACTGAACATAGTCTTTACAACACTTAATTGTATTCTTCTATGATGAAAAACCATATCTAGGAAGAATTTAACCATGTTAAAGGATCAGTTAGTAAGAAATGCTGCTTGCCTGCTTCTTCCTACTCTGTATAGCAGAATCTTAACTGCAGTAGCAAGCTATTTTTCTCTTAGCCCACATACTTAACTTCTCAAATGTCAAGAGAAATTCTTTTAACTATGGCCTTTATGAATAGAAACATTAATTTGTTCAACAGAACTGAACCCATGTGATGATTTTTAAGTGATATGTAATTTTTAATTTTAACAAATTTAAGTGTGATATAAATAAATTTTTAACAAATTTACTCTGAATTTAATTTATACAAATCATAAATTATGCATAGAGTAGTTATAAATATTTAATTCTTTATCACTAAAGATTGTTTTTAAAAATCTTATTTTTGGAATAATATTAAAGATAACTATGAACACATTATTTAGAGTTTTCTTTTTGTCACATCCAGATTTGGCTAGTTCTCTTCTGTGTGTCCTAAACTGTTTTATCTATCAATAACATTTATTTATCAATAAGATTTCAAAAAAGGTTTATCTCTCTATTATGTTCTGTAAAATACCAACAATGAATTGCTCATTATAACCAGAATGTCTTCATTTCTATATGACCATTCATTGTTCTTTTTATACCTTCCTGATATCTCTTTATAACAGCAATAGTCTGCCCTTTATAGTCTATATTTGAAGACTTGATCGTGATTGGATAATGTTCAGTTTTTCCACTGGAAGTAGTGTCTTATAATACATATCACCATGATTCTGGAAGACAGAAATAGTAATTTACCTACACAATAACTGAATCCATAACCTTTTTAACAAAATGAGGGAACCAGCAACAGAAATTATTTTAAATAATTTCATACCTCACCTAAAGAACTTGAAAAATAAAGTTATATCATAGACCAAAATTCTATCTTTAGGGGAAAAATGGCCTTCTTTAATAAATACATTATCTTTTAAATTCTTAAATTAGAAACTTAAATTACAAACACTCTAGTGAGTTGTTTAGAACATACAGTGTGAGACGCAAGTCAGTATGTCTTTTTGATTTCCTCAGTTTTGTTCCCAGAAGACAAGGTATGAGTAGGTCTTAAGAAAGGATTTTTTGGCCGGGCGCGGTGGCTCACGCCTGTAATCCTAGCACCCTGGGAGGCCGAGGCAGGCGGATCGTTTGAGCTCAGGAGTTCGAGACCAGCCTGAGCTAGAGCGAGACCCCATCTCTACTAAAAATAGAAAGAAATTATCTGGAACACTAAAAATATATAGAAAAAATTAGCCAGGCATGGTGGCACATGCCTGTAGTCCCAGCTACTCGGGAGGCTGAGGCAGTAGGATCGCTTGAGCCCAGAAGTTTGAGGTTGCTGTGAGCTGGGCTGACGCCACGGCACTCTAGCCCGGGCAACAGAGTGAGACTCTGTCTCAAAAAAAAAAAAGAAAGGATTTTTCTATTAATATGAAAACTATGCTGAGCTCACCACATTGTAAGTCATACTGCAAACAAGAGTGAAATGTGTCTGTAAAAACTAAGTTACTGCCTGCCCTTATTTCAATAGACAATATATTGACTTTATCTCTAGGGGGAAGCATATTTATTTTTAACTCTATATGTGTTATAACAATAAGTCTACAAAAGAAACAAACAAAAAGATGCAAAACAAACAAACGAAAAATCTCAGATCATTTCTACAATTGTGGTGATCAGACTACAGCATGATATTTACTGTAAGTATGTCCTTGTCCTTAATTCTCACAGGAATAAGTACTATCAGAATACCTTTAAAAACAATCTTCTAATACTTCTCCCATCAAGTCATCTTGGAAGGAAGGCTTTTAAGGCTTATGAACTAGCCTGTTTTATGAGTGTTTTCAGATTTTTCTATAGATGAAAACAGATGGCCCTCAGAATTACAGCTGTCAGCACATCTCTTTGGGTCTAAGAGAGACCAAGAGATAGTTATAAAATAGATCCTTCTTTGAACTCTTACTTTCATATTCTGACCTGAAGAAATCATGAAATTATGCTAAATATGAAATTATGCTAACCGTGAAATGGTAATAAGTATTTAAGTAATCTATGAAACATATGGGAGATTCAAAATTGGTAAATACCTCTTTAAAATGGATCAAAAAGCCTTGGCACACTTCCCAAAGCTACTCCTTGAATTATGGAGCACAATTGTACCACACAGCATTTATGACCTCAACTCTAGTGACAGAAACACTCCTTAGTTCCATTCCATAGTGCCTGATAATTATTAATTTTCAAAAGAAAAGCTGATTAAAGGGCAGAATTACATACAGTCATCTTCAAGATTTTTTTTTCTTTATCTGCTGGGAGTCAGTTGAAGCAAGCTTTGACATATCATTTATTAACAACTTAGCAGAACTGATTCCTGCTGTTAAACCTGGAATGGTAGATAAAAAATAAACAACAGTCAAATCCAATGATGTATTTCAAGATCTAATTGGTAGCCTATACTCAAAGCTGACCTTATCACTTGGGATGAAAAACAAAAATAAAAAGAAAACATGGTAGCAAAATAAAAATCATGTTTATGTTTATAAGTCCTGAAAATTCGATTCTTATAAATTATAACACATCACCCCAAATAGAAATTATGTGCAATCAAAAAATTTGCACAAAGCTATGACTTATGTAGTGATGATTGGGGTATAAATAATAATACTTTAGTATGTTTTAAGAAGTTTACTTCAAATAAGTCATTTTTGAGCAATAGGCTTAAAAAGACTATTTTTTTAAAAACAAGTCTTTTCTTCTGTAGAAACGTGCATGTTAGTTATTTCTGCTGGACTGTTACATGTAGACTGGCAGGCATTAGTACACCGTTCATATTCCCAATAGGCACCCGGTAGAGCTAAACTAGAAACTCACTTAGAACAGGGACTGAGTCTGCTTTGTCCATTGAAATAACCCCAATACCTGGCACTGTGTCTGGTACATTTCAGGTGCTCAAAAATGGTTGAATGGTTTTGCAAAATTAATTAAATATATAAAGAATCAATGCCAAGTCATCACACTCAGTCCCCGACCAGGGCTTTTTGTAAAGCAGTAGGTGTCAAAATCATTCCCTGAACCCTCAATATTGTTAGAAATGTAAATTTCCAGGCCCCATGCCAGACCTTCTAAATCAGAAACTATTTGGGTGGGCCCACCAATCTGTGTTTAAAAAGCCCTCCAGGTAACTATAATGCATGCTAAAATTGAGAGTCACTGATATAAATAATCCCAATGCTGTACACAGCTTTCTAGAATTATAAGAGTGTCTTAACAGTCTGTTATAGGAAGACAATTTCTATGGACAGTATGTGAATAATTTTACTTTCCTAAGAATTTTATTCTATTTCTTAAGAGTTTTTTTTTTTTTTTCATTTTAACTATAGGTATTATTTCCTATTCGTGTAGTAAATTGCGTATCTTGTGGAGTAAGGCTGACTCAGTTTGAGTTCTTGAGACAAGGAATTGAATACAGATGGTTTATTAGAAAGGTGGTCCGAGGAAGTGCAGTGAGGAAGTAGTGAACATGGGAGAGGATAAGTAAAAAAGCCAGTCAAGATGTTACAAAGAATGTGCTATGAATGTGGGCAAATGGGTTCAATCCTGTGAAGAACCACCTGAGAAGCTGTATCTGAGAACCACCCCTCTGGAGAGTGGAAAGGCAGAGGCATTTAGGCACTTACTTCCATCCCTACTGGCTGTGAGTTGACTGCCAGGGATCCTAACATGCCCCCACTTCTAGATGAGGTTTGCATATGGCCAAACGGGCTGGAGAAAGTCATCAGGCAGAGAAGATGAGACACAAGCTCTTGAGGTGGGACATGACAATATGCTGTAAACTGTGTCCACCTGCAGTGGCAGGGCAATTCAGTGGGCCGGGGGGCTTGGAGGCAAAGTCTCCTACGCACACAGTGGCCTTTTAACGTGTTAGCTTTCAGCCAGCTACCAAAGACTTACTTAATGTCTATTATGAGTCAGGTTCAGAGTTAATTCTTGGGAATATAAAAATGGATAAACCATAATTCCTGCCTCAAGAAGCTTTTAGTGTAGCAAATGCAGAAAAATAAAAAGGTATTAGTTAAAATATAATTACATACATTCACTGGTGGTAGTACACATTCACATTTATAAGAGGAAGCTACAATGGGTGAGGGTATAGTAGTCATGGAAGACTTCTTAGAGATGAGGATGGTGATAATGATTATAATGCCTAAGTGAAGTTCTAAAGGACAGTTAGAGGCCAGCCAAGTGAAGAGGGGTGTGTTGGGGTGGGAGGGGTGTGGACAGAAGTCAGAATATTAGAGGTGTGAATGGGAAGTGTGTAAAAAGAGAAAGTAATCATAGGTTTGAGAAGATTATGCAAGTAGTTTACAGAAAGGTTGTGTGTTAGCTGTAATAAAATCCTACAGCCCAATAGGTAGTAAACAAAAAGACTTTGTACAGGAGTGGATAGATAACCCATCATGGAGCTTCTCTAAGGAGAAAAGAAGAAAAGGATCCAAGGCTCTGTTGAAAGGTTTAGTCCCTTTGTAGGATGAAAAGGGCCTATTTTACTGTGAGGTAGGTAGGACGAATGAAGATAAAGTGGTGTGTGTTCATTTGCAAAATAGGGAAAATAATAGCAACTACCTTCAAGAATGTGAGACCTAAATAATAAAAGTCACTAAAGTTCCACATATGTACTACCTGATAAATATTAACCATTATTCTTTAAATAATGACTGCTTTGCTTTGCTTTTGGTTTTGGAGGGGCAGAAATTTTAGGGCTTGTAACCATTTCAACCTATTGACTTTTCCATTTTTTCTAATAGGAAACAAAGTTACTTACAACACTGTTAGGAAGACAGGCTAGTGGAGCTGGTTAAAGGTTAAATGTCACAGCCTTTAAAAATGGAGGAGGAGCAAAACTGACTATTATATAAAGAAAAATAATGATGGTCAACATTAAATGTCCAGTAGGGGTAAGAAGCCATGAATTTGCGATGACAGCAAAGCACACAGTTGTGTGTTCCATTTCTAGGAAATGTGGAACAATGTAAGACATGTGAATGGCATTCAGGATAACTGTCATTTTATAGAAAGCATGTAATTATAAATACTTTCAGATAAGCATACATGTAAAAATTTTTAAGTGGGTTTATGATCACTAAAATGTGTCAGATGATTTTGAATATTCTTGCCTTCTGTGATCATAGCATGGGTTCCTTTGTCAAATTCTGTAATTCTGTTCTGCAAATGACATTTTGTTTGAGCAGTTAGCAGTTGGTGCCTCAGTTTCAACTGACATTTTGTTACTAAACACAGCTCTAACACCATAAGGTGATTTGTCAATGGTAAGAAAAGGTAGTTTATATTTCACTATAGTGAAATAGCACAGGCGGGAGAGTCAAATGCTAGGAATTCTGGAAAGTGTCCATGCTGTCAAGTCCAACACCATTGAAAACATTTTTTTTTTTTAGCAGTAGGGCACAAGGCTGCTTTTTTATGAAAGAAACTATGAAGGAAATTTAGAAATCCCAGAAAATTTGAAGGTCTTGTTCTGATTTAGTGAAAATCTCAAGGATCATATCTACAAGGAGTTTAAATACTTTGAAAATGACAAATACAAGTAGTTTAGAAAGATGGTCATGGAAGTTTTCACTTTACATTTCTCTATTTTTAATTTTGGATACTTTGTGCACCAAAACCAATAATACCGTTTGAATACTTGTTTCCTGTGAAATCTTTTGGTTTTGGAATCATCAGCATTTTATACTGCTCTTGAAATTCTAGAAAGCAAAACCTTCATGTAATATTGGAAAAGCCTAAGGATAACAGAAATATTGAACTAGGGCTGTCTTCTAATAAGTAATAATCAGCTTCCATATGATGAGCTCTGTATAACATAGGATACAACCAAGCTGCACAAAGACTTTAATTAGTATAAAAGCAGTAGAAAACTGATTAAATGCCTAACTAATAGAAACTAGATGCTTAATTGCTATATTGCCTTATTGGCAATACAGTACTAATATTCTTAGTACCAAAGAATTATTGTCAAATTTCTCCTCTAAAAACTTTTAGTCCTTCCTCCTCTGGTGACTTTCAAAAAAATGCACTTTTGCTGTGGTGAAAGGGCAGGTACAGATAGATAACTGTTTCTCTGGTTAAGCATCAGATGCATAAATTTCTCTGGTTCAGTATCAGCATATATTTAAATCAGTTAATCAGTGTAGAAGATTGCTCATATTCTAAAAAGAATATGGGGACCGAGTCTCACTTATGGAAAAGCAAAATTTTTACACTGTTTCAGGGCAAACAGAGTGGAACGGTGGATGAAACCACCTTTATTTTTCAAATTCTTCTATGGTTCCTCTCTCTCTGTCTCTGTTCCCTCTCTCTCTCTCTCTCTCTCTCTCTCTCTCAGATATACAGTAGATGCACATAAGTTAACATGGTGGAGTTTAAATACACAAAACTTCAGTGTCTCCCACATGATATTCTGCAACATATTGAATTGTGATGATTCTAATTTTGAAACATGCATAATGGTTTCTGAAACTTAGAAAAAGAGGGCTATGAGAAAATTTTGTAGAAAGTATCTTCATTAATTATTGATTCTACTGTCCACTCTTATTTAACTTTATGATTTAGGTGAGTCACTTTACCATTTTGTTCCTCAGTTTCTTCATATGTAAAATAGACATAAATGTAGTGCTTGCATAATAAGGATGTTATGAGGATTGAATGAATTTTTGTATATATAAAAGCACAGAGTGCCTGGCACATAGTAAAATACTTGATAAATTAGCTTATATTATTATTATTGACATACTGTAAATAGCATTCAATAAACATTTACTAAATAGTATACATGAACTCACAACCATTTGTGAGTACTGTCAAAAGTACCACAGACACTTGAGTGATTTTTGAATACTTACAATGCCCCATGTGCTTCAGGTACATTTAGTCATTTAGTTCTCACTGTGCACCCATGAAGAAAGCTTTATTCAGGTCAACAGGAAACTGAGCATCAATAGTATGTAACATACCTGATTGCCATTAAGGAGGCCCAGCATTTGAACTCAAGCTCATTTATTCAAATTTTATGTTCTTTTCCTCATACCACATAGCCTTCCAAGTCCCGAGGTACATGGCTTTGGAAATTTTGAATTCAGCACTTGTATGCTTCATTACCACGTAAATAATCAAGACCTCTCTTTTTTTTTTTTTTTTTTTTTGAGACAGAGTCTCGCTCTGTTGCCCCAGCTGGAGTGAGTGCCGTGGCATCAGCCTAGCTCACAGCAACCTCAAACTCCTGGGCTTGAGCGATCCTACTGCCTCAGCCTCCCGAGTAGCTGGGACTACAGGCATGCGCCACCATGCCCGGCTAATTTTTTTTCTATATATATTTTTAGTTGGCCAGATAATTTCTTTCTATTTTTAGTAGAGACGGGGTCTCGCTCTTGCTCAGGCTGGTCTCGAACTCCTGACCTTGAG
>JAQIFY010006247.1:0-10449 GCA_028533085.1 Varecia variegata
CCAAAGCAACTTATTTTTAATTAACATTTTTAGACTCTGCTGTCATATTGAACTCACTGCTAGCTAAGAGACCTCTCAGATTTTTAGATATATTTTCCTCAGGTTTTTTGTGGGGTTTTTTGTCGTATCTGTATGACGAGCCTACTTCTGAAGACACGTAGCCTTTTGCTGACTCAGATAACCACTCTGATTGCGCCACGCATTCCTCTGTAGACGTGTATTAACGGAAAACCTTCCACCTGGGACTGGCGGCAGCAGCCAGGTGCCGAGTGGATCAAGTGCCAGATGTGTTCTGAGACTTCCTCCCTTCTAGAAGTTGCTGGAAGCTCCTCTGACTGACAGCAGGGTGGGCCATGTGTTGCTTTCAGGGGGCTGGCTGAAATGTTCCAATTTTTTCATAAAGTATGGACAGTCTGGTTTGGCTCAGCAGGAATATTGTCATTCTTTTAAAATGGATGATACTGATGGAAATAAAAGGTGGAAAATGTATTCAACAATTGTCAGCCTTAACTTTGCAGTAAGTGACTCGGATTCCTCAATTGGTTTAAGTATTGAAAATGTCTGGGTCCACCCAGAGCTTCGTTTCAATTCCAAGATGCTCGTCCTACTGGGCTTCGTGAGGAGGTGGAATGAGCAACCTCGAGCAGCGGCGGCGTCTGCCACAGCCAGGCCTGCGTGGAAGGCAGGCTCGGTGGCCACGGCGGGAGCGCACCTCAGCAAGGTGGGGGCGGAACTGTACCCGTCAGCGCGGCCTCGGACATGGCCAGCCAACCAAGGTAACGGAGTCTCTCGGCCTCGTGAGATGATGTCAGGCTCAGATTTGAGGCCTGAATTGAAGCTCTTGGCAAACAAGCCACTGTCCTGGGCTTGGTTCTGGGCACGGCTTCTGTTGTCCCAGCTGTTTTTGATGATCATGGAAAAGGCTAGGGCCGCACAGCCATGCTGCCAGGCCCCTGTTCTTGTCCAATGGTGGAGGTGGGCAGTTCTGGGTACACGGTACGTCCACGCGTAGCTGTCGTCTCCAGCAGTGGAAAACTAGGCCCTGGGCCGGCTGTGCCTCTGGTCGTATGAAACAGGCAAGGACAGTGCCGGGGCCATCACAAAGGACAAGGGTCTTGGGAGAGTTCTCCTTAGGATCACAGGAGAAAGGAGAACATTTTGGACCTGGGGCAAAAGAGGCAGCATTGAGTGGGATTAAGACAGGCCGAGTGTGACATGTTCACAAGGACTCAGGGATGGATGGTTCTGGACCCACCAGAGGGAGGGGGAGAGAAGAAGGAGAGTGGATGGTTGCTGAGTCCATCATGGAACACCCTGGAAGGCAGGCAGGGGTTAGGTTTGATGTCATCAAAGACTGGGGGTCAGGGTGCACACAGATGCAGGGAGGGCAGGTGAGGGCTGTGCAGGACGTATTCGGCTGTCCTGGATGCTGATCCCTTTGCTTGTTGAACTACTCTGGGCTCTGGTGACACCGTCCTGCCCTGTCCCTGATTTCTTCCCGTAAGGCCTATGGATAGTTCCTATCCTCTGTCTCGTAGCCAACTGAATAGATTTATCAAAGGGAGACAACCTGGTCTCTTCCTTTATAGCAAGGTGATTGTGGTGTGGCCGGAAGGGGACCCAGGTTCGGGGAATCCGAGTACTGCACTTACCACATCTCTCAGGCTTTTGGGCAAAGAGATAACGGACATCTCGTCTTGTCTCTATATACTCAGCATCTAGCAAAGGTCTCTGTGCTGTGGAAATAGAAATTATCCAAATGTGTTATGCTATATAAACACAAAAAACAAATGTAGCAGCCCACAATTTAGGGTCTGCACCCAGCTGGGTGTGTATTCTAGTCTGCCATGGCTGGACAAGACGGGGACGAGAGATGACATAGCAAGAGCTCTGAGGTGCGAGTGCAGCATCACCTGTTGGCATCCGGGAGCATCCTCTGTGGCGGAGGAGGCTCTGAGAATGGAATATCCCAAAAGGCCCGGGACTTGCTCCTCCAGGAGAGCTCACAGGCAGTACTCAAGGTAGTTCTCTCTGCCTGCACTTCCGGGAGAGTCACTTGGGAGTCAGGAAGCTCCCTTTGGGGTGGGCATGCCCCTCCTGCCACACAGCAGGACCTGGCCACCCCATAGGTCCGCGTGTGCTCAAGTCCCACCCCGAGAATAGCACGTGGGTTCTTGGGCACCGAGTCTTCTTGCTCACCAACAAGCCTGTTTTCCTGGGAGGTGCTTGCAGGGTTGGCCTAGAGCACAGTCACAGACGTGCACATCCCTGCCTACTGCCCAGGGTGCATCAGCCAGAGGGGCAGATCTGCTCGTTAGGCCTGGGCGCCCCAGAGAGCAGGTCAGCCCTGTCAGGCAGCAGCCATTGCCGAAGAAACACCTGTAAGTGATGACAAAGCTCACCCTTCTCTACCCAGGGGCTGCTTCTGCACCGGAGCTGCTCTTTTGAGGCCAGATGCCGAGCTCTCAACGGCAGACAGTGTCATCGGGGGCTTCTCTTCCTGCACCAGGGGCCAGCCAGGGCCTGGCAGAGGGCACCCTGGATGCAGAAAGCAGCAACCAAGGGCCTGAGGAGCACCCCCTTCAGGTGCTGCCAGGGGCGCTGGGGGAGCCTCCACAGGATCTCTCTGCAGCCTGAGCCCTGCTCCCCACTGGAGTGCTTAGTGGCTCCAGCGTATGTCCTGCGTCTGCACATGCTGGCACAGCGCTGGCTCCTGTGCATGAGGCCGGGGGTGGCAGCTACTCCAGACCCTGAAAGAAGAGGCCTGCTCCAAGGCAAGGGTCCCTGCTGTCACCTGGACAGGCTGAAGAGCCAGGTCCTTGCTCCCCAGGGCCACCCCCTATGGGAGTGACACCAGTGGCAGCCCTGCATCTCGCCCACAGGAGAGGTGGCAGAGGGAGGTGGCCAGCTGCCTAGCTAGGTTCCTGGGCCCCTAGCTCTGAAGGCTGAGACAGTTTACGAAACAAAACAGGACATACTCAAGAGCACTTTGAAGGATGTGTATTTCAGTTCTTCATGAAGGTCCTCATGACAGATGATTTGCCAAAATAATCAGGCTCAGTGGCTTTCGTAAAAAGTCCTCATTTGTTCTCAGCAGGAAAGGCCCAACCTCTGGGGCTTGGGGAGCTTGGGCTGTCAGCCCTGAGAGGGGGCAGTCCCAGGATCAGCAGGGGGACAAGGCCTGTGGCCTCATCAGGGGGTGGGGAAGACGAGAAGGCTACGGGTGTAAGAGGGGTGGGGAAGGTGCCCTGGGGCAAGAACACTCAGGAGAGGGCTGTGGAGAGTCTCCGAATGCCAAGGGGGAAGGAAAGCCCAGGCGTCTGGTGCGGACGGGGTGGCCGCTGTCGCCGTGCTGTCGGTGGACGGCTCAGGCCGGCGGCAGGGGCGCGGCGGCGCAGCCCACCTTGTTGCTGAAGAGGCGTGGGAGGCTGCGCTTGGGCGGCCCGGGGCGCTGGCCCGAGAGCCCGCGCACGTCCCACAGGCGCAGCGCGCCGTCGTGCGAGGCCGTGTAGAGCACCTGGCCGTGCACCTGCGGGCGGGTGGCCGCTCAGCCTGCGCCCGCCCCACCGGACGCCGCCTGGGGGCGAGGGGGCTGCAGCCTGCCCGCGCCTACCTGCAGGCAGTTGATGACGAAGGCATGGCCCCGGAACACCCTCTGCAGCTGTCCTGACTGCGCGTCGAAGGCGCGGGCGCGGGCGTCCCCACTGCCCGTGAACACTGCGAACACACAGGGACACGTGCGCCCTCCCAGCCTGCCGCCCGCCTGCTCCCGGGAGGCAGGGACAGGGCGGGAAGGGCGGTGCGACCTGACCTCCAGGACCCGGGTTCCTCATCCCTCTGGCTCACGGGGGTGGCCTAAGACTCAATGGGAAGTAGGCAGAAGTGCCCTGAAAGGGACCAGGGTCACCTGTGTTACCTTGCCACGTCCTGCCGGTTCAGAAGAGCGAGGCTGGAGGGCCCCTCCTCAGTCTGTAGGCAGCCCTGCACGGCCTGTGGCCACCACACCTCCCATGGGCTTCAGGTCAGCCTGTGCAGTCCCTCCAGGTGGCCTGTCTCTCACCTGGATACCTCTTGGGCCCAGATCCCCACTCTCACGCCCTGTTTGGTGAGGCTGCTTTTCTGCCTGGGGAGAACTGGCGTGTCCTTGGAGGCCCTCCCCTCCCCCCACCGCCCGAGCGCGCTCATCGTCCCCTTCCTGAGAGGGACTTGGTCCTGGAAACAAAAGCCAGGTCCACTGGGGTGCGCTAGCACATTCCCTCAGACTCCTCGCAGGACACGCACCCACCTGTCCGCCTTTCCCTCCAGGCTCCGCCTCTCCCGGGGCTTTTCCTACATTATAACCCCAGTTTTCCAGCTTCAACCTGCAGCAGTCACCTGGAGGGCTTGTTAGGACAGATTGCTGGGCCCCGACCCAGAGTCAGGTTTAGCAGGAAAGGCCCGAGGATCTGCGTTTCTAACCAGTTGCAGGTGAGCCACTGGTGCTGGTCAGGGGACGGTGCTGAGAACACTGACCCGAGGAACTCGCTTGTCCTAGGTGGGGCTCCCAGAAGCCTGGCCCCGACACCGGCATTTGATGCAAACAGTTCTCGCGCAGGCATTCCAGGAAGCGGGGTGAGGAACCCCACTCTGTTAATGAGCAGGGACCCACTGTAGGCAGCTGGGCTCAACTGTGCTGGGGGCCCTGGGGAGAAGGTGCAGCCCACCTGGGGGACAGGGATGGGCTACTCACCAATTCCTACTGGCCATCGGTAAGGGAGCTCAGTAGGTGTCGACCCCCAACACCGCCTGGGGCACCCACTGCCCCTCACAGGAGCACCTGGGGCTGAGCAGGGCCCCCCACCCACCGGGCTCCCATACTCAGAGGCAGACACGGGCCCGGAACCCGGTGCAGCAGCTGGGCCTCCTGTGGGTGGGGGAGGGTCAGGCACACGGTCTGTCATCCTGTAGCCTTGTTGGCAAGACCAAAGCCCAAGCTCGGCCCACGGGATTCTCCTCAGCTGCAGGGTCTGTGCCCGCTGCTGCCCAGGGGCGGCGCTCTAGGCGGCTGCCTGGGGGGAGCCCGAGAGCGGAATGTTCTTCATGCTCAGTTAGAGGTCCCAGGCGTGGCAGAGCCCTAATCACACTTACAGGCTTGGCCACGGGAAGAAAGAAAAATAATGTTCCTGTAGTAGACACCCAAACCCCGAGGGCACGCCAGGCTCTAGTCTCAGAACTCCACATTCTACCTTCATCTGACACCTTTGCTGTGAATCTTCTGCCACCCTGTCTCCTCCCTCCCAGGGCTAGGAGACACCCTCAGGCCCAGCTACCTGTGGGGCTGAAACACAGGGCGAAGGGGAGGGTGATGGCAAAGCATGAAGCTGGGGACTGTTCTGGGAGCCACAGTCCTGAGGAGTGTGGTGAGGTTGGGGGCTGGCTGGGGTGTAAGTGTGTCTAGCCAGTTGGACAGAGCCAGCAAGGTCCAGGTGTGTCACAATTTGAGACCAGTGGGACAGACAGCTCATTGCCTGCCCAACGAGTCACTCTGCCCTTCTCTCTTTCCAAGTAACCCTGACTCAATCCTGGCAGCAGTGTCCTCAGATAAAAGACCTTGATTCTGTCTCTCTTGCAAACAGAGCAGTCAGAGAGGCACAAGTCTTTGAGGGAGGCTTCCAGGAAAGATCCTGAAGGGGCCAACTCAGCTAGAAGATGCATTCTTTTGTCCTTTCCTTCCTGCCTGACATGATGGCTGGAGCACCAACAGCCGTCTTGAACCATGAGGCTCCCTTGAAGATGGAAGATACATGCCAAGGATGAAGAAACAAAGTGACAAGGCCAGGTGCGGTGGCTCACGCCTGTAATCCTAGCACTCTGGGAGGCCAAGGTGGGCGGATCGTTTGAGCTCAGGAGTTCGAGACCAGCCTGAGCAAGAGCGAGACCCCCGTCTCTACTAAAAATAGAAAGAAATTATCTGGCCAACTAAAAATATGTAGAAAAAATTAGCCAGACATGGTGGCACATGCCTGTAGTCCCAGCTACTCGGGAGGCTGAGGCAGGAGGATTCCTTAAGCCCAGGAGGTTGAGGTTGCTGTGAGCTAGGCTGATATCACGGCACTCTAGCCTGGGCATCAGAGTGAGACTCTGTCTCAAAAAAAAAAAAAAGAAACAAAGTGACAGAAGGAATCTGAGTGCCTGATGACTTTGCAGAGCCACCTAGTCCTGCCTACGCTGCCAGCCTCTGAAATCCTTCCTGAGAGAAAAATAAACCACTATTCATTTAAGCTACTGTTATCTGGGTTTTTCTCATCTGTAGTCAGACCTAAGGCCAAGTGAAGCCAAGTCCTCAAGTCTGGCTGGATTAAGTGGGTGTCACTGTCTCACCTGGAAAATTAGAATGTGTCCTCGAGACGTGCTTTTGACCCTAGGACCTCCAAACATTCAGGTCTCCCCAAGTTCTCACAGGGTAAATGTTGGGGGGGGGGCAAACCATTATTTGGGCCCTCTTTGCAGAACAGCTGGAGAACAGTTCGTGGAGAAGGAACAGCTGCTGCATTGGGCGCTGCAAATCCTGAATGGCAGCAGAGGCTCATTGAGGGAAAATCGGGCAGGAAGGAAAGAGGAAAAGCCAGGATTTGGTTGGGGGAGAGGTGAGGCCTCAGCAGGCCAGAGCTGAGTGGACAGCACGGGGACAGGTCACTTACAGGTGCCCGCGTGGTACTTGAGGGTGCTCACGCTGTGTCCGTGGGCCGCGAACGTGCGCACGTGCTCCCCCGTGTCTGCCAGCCAGCACTTGGCGGTCCTGTCCGCGCTGCCCGAGTAAACGAGCCGGTTCACGAGCTGGGAGGAGGGGCAGGAAGGTTGGCCATGGTGGCTCGGGAGCCCCCAGACCCCCCTCTATCATGGAGAAAAGGGCACGTGCAGGTCTCGGGGGTGAAATCGGGGCATGAGCCCAGAATGACCCTGCCCTAGGCCCCACCCGACCACTCACTCCAGCAACCAAAAGCAGGCGCTTCCTGCCTTCCCCGCGGCCAGGGGGGCAAGCAGGCCGCAGCCGACAGACCGGCCACCAACCCTCACTTTGGCCTGGCCCAGTCCCTGGCTCTCTGCGCCCCCTGCTGCTGTGCCCGTGGAGGAGGGCGCGGACAGGGCCTTCCTTGAGGGGCTGCGAGGGTTACAGATACGACTGGAACAACCTCGACCGTGCACGCCGACGGTCTGGGTGAGAGAAGGCTTTTGCTTGCAGAAGGGCAGAGGGGAGAGACTGGTCCGGGCAAGTGTGTGAGGTGGGCTCGGGCCAGGACTGAGCTGGCCGCCAGCAGCGTCACAGGGTCGCTGCTCCCTGCCCCCGACAGGGCTGCCACCTGACAGGGAGGGAAGGGGACCCCAGGGACAGGTTCACCCCAGCTGCTGAAGCTGCTCCGTCTCACAGGAGGCGAGGAGGGGGCCCGTGCCAAGACAGGCAGCCCCAGGAAGTGCAGGCTGCTGCGGATGACGGCTCTGTAACTCCCCAACCCCCACACCCGGCACCACCCGGCAGCACCTCCGGCCAGCAGAGATGTGGACGAGGAGCAGGGGTGGGCAGGGCTCCTTGCTGCAGTGACCTGGCACAGCAGCACATGAGACAGCTGCAGGCTACAAGCCCAGAGAAGCCACCGGGGACCACTGCTGGGGGCCCAGAACCAGGAGCTGGGGACAGATTAGGCACGCAGGGCCCTTTTCTTGACCCAAGGTCAGTCCACATTGGCCACCAATATCCTGAACTCCTCGTCCCTCCTAACCTGCTCATCACGGCCACTTTTCACTTCAGTTCCCATGGCTGACTCAGTTTCCCCATATAGGTCCCTATTCAAATCCCAGCGGACAGGCCTCCAACCAGCCAGGCTCATCTTTCTGCCCTGGCTACAGCCCAGGTTTAAGGACTTAAGAGGCCTCGGGCCGGTCACTATGGCCAGAGGGTGGTGGGATCCAGAGGCCACAGTGCGGCCTTGCTGGAAGCTGAGGCTGTGGGGTGTTTCCTGGGGACGGTCACCTGCCGTGTCTCAGGCCCTGCCCTGAAGCCCTGCGAGGGCTACAGTTGGCCCCAGCCCATGTGGCCTCCCTGATTGGCCTCCACTCCCCAAGGACAGGAATGGGTACGACCAACCACCTGTCCCCATCAGTGCCGGCAGGATTCCGGAACATTCCTGCACGCACACCTCTGGCTGCGTGCCCCACTCAAAGGTACAGTTCCTGCCCTCACTAGGAGGGTCAGAGAGGCTTCCAGAGCCTCCCCGGCACACAGCCGCTGCTCACAGCTTTCAGCAGCCCCTCTGTTCCCTGAGGAAGACCTCCCTTCCCCCCGCAACCACCAGCCTGGCGTGCAGAGGCCTCCCGCAGCCAGCTTCTCCGGTCGGAGGCCCCAGTTTCCAATTCACACACCTGCTCCAAGCACACCTGTGTCCACCCTGGCCCCAGAGGCCCTGGGCACACACGTTCCTCCCCAGGTTTCTTACAAGGCCTCCTGCCCAGAAAGCCCCACACCCTGAGCCTCCCCTCTTCTTCACGGGCAAGTGCAGAAGGCTCCCAAGCTGTCCCCCAAAACTCCCCTCACGCGGCCCCCAGCACGCCGTGTCTGCGTCCTGGACGCCAGGCTGACCGCTGCGGGCCCAGTGTGTCCTGGCCTTGCCCGCGCTGCCCCCCGCCCCCAACACCAGCTCCCAGAGCCTCCGGTGCCCAGGCCCGTGGCTCTCGGCGTCTGCCAAGGGGGCGGGGGTGGGCAGAAGCCTTGAGATCGAGACCCCTGTGGGCTCCAGCTGTGTGGCCTCCAAGGAGGTTCGCTGGGCGTCCACGGCTGTGAGGACAAAGGGAAGACCCTCCCATTCGCCGACAGCCCGTCCTGATGACATGGGGCCTGTCGCCGCTGTGGTTAAAGCTGACCAGGCAGAGCACTTCCAGAGCACAGAGCCTGGGCCACCGCAGGCCGGGGTGGTACCTGAGCCTCTCTGTTCACCCTGGCTAGTTCCTGACAGGACGCCACAGCGAGGCCCGAGGCAGATGTGGGAGGCAGGACAGACCCTGGCAGGGACAGGCCAAGGGGCCAGGTCCTGCGGGGCTCCCCGAAGCTCTCAGAATCCTGGGTTTCGGCACCAAAGATGTCACACGCTGAGTCACAGCATTTTCATCCGAGTCACGGCACGGAAGATGTCAGGGTGGGAGTGCACCCTCGGTTCTTGGCTGAAGAACGACCAGACACAGCAAAGTGTCAAGTCCAAACTATTATCCCAGTTCTCTGACTCCTTTCTTGGAAAAATCACCAGCAAGGCCAACACGACGGAGGAACCTGCGGCAGGGAGCAGCGTCACAGGAGCAGCTCTTTGTTGTAGAGTAAACCTGGTCTGCATCCGCGAGCGGAGAGAGACCCACCCACCCACTCGCTTCGGATTGTTCCCTTTTATTATAAGCCCATTCTGGAGCCGGGCTCTTGGGAGGTGTGGGATGGTAGCAAATGATCAACAGGTGTCCCCAAAATTCCATCTGCGTATATACGAGCTCCCTCTAAGAAAGCCCACCTGGGGGTGAACCGCACTGCAGATTCCAGCCAATGGCATATTAATTGCCCTTAGGTTACTCTAGGTCACTTTCTAAATGGTACCTGCCTGGGCTGGGGAATTCCTAGATTGGTAACGCAGTCCCTCCCTCCCCAGGTGTAGCAGCTGCTCGAGACAGGATTGAGGGTGGGTCAGCACCAAAATGGAGTGCCCGCCTCATCCTCCTTCCCAGGCGGAGCAATGGCTCCGCACTGCACCAAAGCTGGGCACCCTGTCCCGAGAAGTGCCGCAGATTCTAACCACCTACCCAACACAACCACAGCCGCTCTGAGGAGACTCTCCTTGGGATGAGATCCACCAGAGCTGCCCAGAGGTCCCTGGAGGCGTGGGTCCCTGTGTCCCATGGCAGCCCAGGCAGCAACGCAGGGTCACATCTCACCAGCTACTTCCTGGCCCTACGTGCACAGCCAGCCCGAGCACAGCCTGGTGCTCTTGGGCACGGCTTTCGGATATGGACAGTCCTGGCTGCAAATCCTGCCTCTACCCCTTAGCAGCTGTGAGGTGGTGGGCAAGTTATGAATACTCAGCTTCCCCAGCTTCCATTTTTTCACATGCAAAATGAGAAATAACCATCTCTCTCTCAGGAGGTGGCCTAGAGGGTAAATGCATTGCCCCATGTGGCACTGAGCCCAGGGGCTGGCCTGAGCACAGCGCTCTCACTATCCCTAAAACGCAGGCACAATCTCTGCCCCCCAGCTCCCTGGGGCTGGGCAAGACCAGGCTTTTGCACGGAGAGAGAGAATCCTGCACGACTTTGCTGCTGCAATCGCCAGAGCCCTGTTGGGCCGCTGCCCCCACCCGGGGGATTTGAAATGCTTCATTGCCTTTGCTCTGCTTTCCTTTTCTCCCTTCCCTTCCCTTATCCCTCCCTCCCTCCCTCCCT
>JAQIFY010006248.1:0-10449 GCA_028533085.1 Varecia variegata
TGTGTGACATTTCTCTGCTAACACTCAATTCCCAACCCCTCAAGGTAAAGCCTGTTTCCTTTAATACCGGAGCTCAGCTCTTACTCCCAGTCCTTTGAAGTCCGACATTGATCAGGTCTCCGAGGGCTTGTTGTCATGCCTGAAATTTCACATGAAACCCCTGGAGATGTTGCATCTTACGGAGAAAAAAAAGTCTTCGGATTTCTTGAGGAATTGCATCCTAGGGTACAAAAATCTGCCTAGTGTAAAAGTCCATGCGTTTCACCCAATTCCGGTTCTGCCGTAGTCATTTATGCTTATTATGTAAAAGGCAAAGATAAAACACTCTAAAACTAGTGGATAGGTAACTTTAACTTTTAGTCCTTTTTGAAATTATTGTAAGAATTAGCTCTGTAAAATTAAGTATAGAAACAAGAACAGCTAGCTAAGTACCCTCTATACAAATTTAAATGAGAACGACTTTTAACCTTCTACTAGGTTCCAAAAATATATTATTAAAGTTAAAATGTTATGGATGTGACCCGAATCCTCTAAAATTTATCAAGAAAAATTTTACCACCCAGATTATTTTTTTATGTTGTTCTGAAAAGAACTATGATTGGGTGGACTTTCCTACAAATATCAGTTAGGTCATTTTGATTGATATTGTTCATCAAATCTCTGTTATACTTACTGATTTTTCTGTCTGCTTTTTCTATCAATTATTGAGGGACAGATATTTAAATTTCCTAAATAAACTTATGAATTTCTCTGATTGCCCTAGCATATCAATAAACTTTTGACTTGTGCATTTTGAGGCTCTGATATTAGGTACATAAATGTTCAGGACTTTATATCCTTTCAATAAACTGATCCTTTTATTGTGTAAAACAGACACCATTATCACAGCCACACCAAATTTTATTTGATTAAGATTAATACGGTATAACTTAAGATTTTCCCACAGCTCATAGATCCTGCATTCATTCTTTTAAATCTCTTTTCTCTGTGTGTTTTTAAAATTTTTTGAATAGGGTTTTTACTGTTAAATCTTTAAATTCATAAGTCATTTTTTTTCCTGCAAACTAATCTACTGTTAATTCTGCTCAATGCCATTTCCATATTGCACACTGTAGTTTTCATATCTAGATGTTTGATTTGGTTTTTTTAATGTATCTTTTGTGTCTCTAACTTTATAAACACATGAAATACCATTATAGGAACTGCTTAACGTCAGTAACTGCATAATCGAACATCTGTGTCATTTCCAGGTCTATTTTGATTGACTGATTCTTTTTACAGTATTGGCTATATTTTTCTCCTGCTTCCCATAACTGGCAGTGTTCATTTGGGTGCGAGACTTTGTAAAATTTACCCTGTTTGTGCTGCAATATTTTTGTATCCTATAAGTATACTTGAGCTCACTTCTAAGATACTTGTAAGTTTTCAAATGGACACAGTATATATACTCACTGGTATATATACCAGGTGAGACCGTATTTTAGCCTGAAAGCAATTCTCAATAAATTGAAAGAAAATCCAGTGAATAGAATGTGTGTTCTCTATCCACAGTGGCATTAAAATATAACCAATAATTGAAACATGTCTGGAAAATCCACAAATAATGGAAACTGTTAAATAAATAACACTTGTAAAATATCTATGCAGACAGTCAAAGGTGGGAAGTCAGACAGTCATTGAACAACATGATTATGAAAGCACATTATCAAATTAGTAGGATGCCACTAGAGCAGTACTTAGAAGTTAGCATGTGTCTGAATGACTGTGTTGAAGAAGAACGAAAATCTTAAATCAGTGAGTCCCAGCTTCCACATTTTAGGAACCTGGAAGAAGAATGACTCAAGCCCCACATTAGCAGGACGTAGGAAGAAATAAGACAAGGGAATGAAAAGAGAATAGGGTAGCCCAGGCAATAATAGAAAGATGGGAATAAAGAATGTGCTAAAATGATGATTGCTTTCACTATTTTTATTATTATTTCAGAATATTATGGAGGTACAAATGTGTTGTTTACATAAATCGCTTTTGTACCGTTTGAGTCAAAGTTATGAGTGTGCCCATCCCCCAGACAGTGTGCATTGTACCCGTTAGGTGTGAATTCACCCATCCCCTCCTCCCCCTCCCACCTGCTTGATTTCTGATGAATGTTATTTCCATATGTTCACGTAAGTGTGGATCAATTAGTTCCAATGTAATTATAAGTACATGTGGTGCTTGTTTTTCCATTCTTATGATACTTCACTTAGTAGAATGGGCTCCAGCTCCATTCAGGATAATACAAGAGATATCAGTTCACCATTTTTCATGGCTGAGTAGTACTCCATTGTATACATATACCACATTATATTAAAAAACAAACCAAAAAAAAAAAAAAAAAAACCCTGCTCCTTTTTCCAATAGTCACCTAGCCGACAATCAAAATCCAAAGTTATTAGCTTTTTAGAAAGGGAATGCTAATAAGGTACATAAGTGTCCCCAAAGACACTTGAAGACAGGTCTTGCCACTGGTCACACAACTTCTCTCAAGTTTAGATTTAAATTCAGTTGTTTTAGAAACTCTTATAGCTTGTTGGTGTGAATGTACATTGTTACAAGTATTTGGAGGAAAACTTAACAACACCTAACAAAATTTTAAAAGTGCATGCACTTTGCTTTAGTAATTACACTTCTAGAAATTTTATTTTTTAATTTTATTTATTTATTTTTTGAGACAGAGTCTCACTCTGTTGCCCAGGCTGGAGTGCCATGATATCAACCTAACTTATAGCAGTTTCAGACTCCTGGGCTCAAGCGATCCTCCTGCCTCAGCCTCTCTCATGGCTGGGACTGTAGAGGCATGTGCCACCACACCTGGCTAATTTTTTTTTTTTCTGTTTTCGGTGGAGACAGGATCTCACTTTTGCTCAAGCTGGTCTCAAACTGCTGAGCTCAAGCGATCCTCCCGCCCTGGCCTCCCAGAGTGCTGGGATTACAGGTGTGAGCCACCACGCCCTGCTGAAATTTTAACTACAGATATACTTAAATGTGTACATATGCATATAAGATGTTTCAGTGCATGCTAGTTATCACAGCACACATATACACAAGTTGGAAACATCCTAAAGGTCCCTGAGAAAGGGACAGATTAAATTAAAGTGCATCCACACATTGAAATATTATACAGCCACTGAAACAATGACAGGTGTCATATAAATCCATATGTATACATATACACCCAAACACATACAGAAATATGAGGAGTACGGTATAAAGCTTAAGAGTTTAAGCTTAAGAGACTTGCTGATTTTCTATTCCAGCTCTTGTACTTACTAGATATAGGCAAATTTTTTACTCTCCATGCCTCAATTTTTTCATCTATAAAATGGGAACAATAATAGCACTACCTTTACAGTATTGTGAAAGTCAAACTAATTAACTTAAAGTGCTTGTATAGAATAGTGCCAGATACATAGCCCACAAAACAAAAAACAAAACCCCACCATCTTAGAGTGGACGGGTGCACACGATAGAGATTTATACAAACGCCAGTAATCCGTTGGTTCTAGTCTGTTAGTAGAGAAGGTGTCTGAGTATTTTGGGGTGTGAACAGAAAGGAAGCTGTGGCTTAGTCATTTTTATTATAGCTAAAAACATTCCAGATCGTTAAGCTAATAACAAGAACTGAATAGTACAAAAGAAATAGTTGCAGTGATATACAATTATCTTCAAGCAAGTTCACAGAACGCTTGCCTCATTAAAGAGGAAGAATTTTCTCATTCACAGAAGCATACAACAATGCATTAAGTGTTGCTTTTTATCTTCTCATTCTCTAAATTTTGTGCTTGTTCAGTTTTTTTTTTTTAGAGACAAGGTCTTGCTCTGTCACCCAGGCTGGAGTGCAGTGGCGTCATCACAGCTCACTGCAGCCTCCAACTCCTGGGCTCAAGGAATCCTCCTGCCTCAGCCTCCTGTGTAGCTGGAACTTCAGGCATGCACCACCACATCCAGCTAATTTTCTTTTTTTAATTTTTTGTAGAGATGGGAGGTGGGTCTCACTATGCTGCCCAGGCTGGTCTTCAACTCCTGACCTCAAGTGATCCTCCCACCTCGGCCTCCCAAAGCATTGGGATTACAGGCATGAGTCAGCAAGCTGGGCTCTTACCCTAAATTTATTATATATTGCCTTTTAGAGCACTCCTATGTATTCTGCATTTTTACATTTCCCTCTTTTATTTCCAATCGTAGATAAATAATCCCATTTCACCTAGTTAGCTCATTATTATTGGCCTAGGCTGTTTGTTATCACACATAACTACGCCTGCCAGAGGGCAGCTGTGCGGGCGTTTTAAAATTAAACTGACATTATAATTATCAATGTGATATAATTTAGCTTATGGTTGGTTTCCTAGGGGGGAAAAAAAAGGCTTCGTGCATAAAAACAGAAAAGCCAAAGAATGTTCTTTAAAACACATTTAGCTTCAAAGCGTTGAATAGAGAAACGCCATTAAAACCCAGATAACATTCTTAATTATGCTGCAAATTGTTTTTACCTTCAGTCACCAAGGGCAGAAATGCATTCCTATTTCCCCAACTTTTCATTGCTTTTTTTTTTTTTTTTTTTTTTTTTTTTTTGCAGCTTCTTGATAATTCTAGGGAGTGCAGGACAGGAGCATCCCCTACAGGACGAGCTGGGGCCAAGCTTTGTAATGTTCTGGTGGTGTCTTTTTCATCTGTTACTTTGTATTCACCCTGCGCATTAACAGTAACTGTGCTAACAGTAACTGTGCTAACAGTAACTGTGCGGAGACAGTTAGAGCAGCGTTTGTGAATTACGTCAATGTTCTCAGCTCCTCAAAAGGATTCTGCAATTTTGTCAAAGGATCTGGAAGCACATGCTGAAATGTATACTGGAATTTTTTTTTTCTATTTACTGTGTTTTTTCTTGATACAAGGTTCTTAAAACTGTGTCTCTCTTCAGCATTGTAAAATGTAAGCTTGCATGTAGTTAATGTAAGAGAGAGAAAATTCAGAAAGAAGCACATCACTGTTGTATTTCATGACTAGCTTTGACTGCAGTCTTTCCCCTAAAGCAGGAAGAAGCTAATCAGTGCAAGAGCAAAATAAGTTCTAGAACTCCGTGTGATGTGTGCGAGCATGGGTGTGCGTGTCAGGCTGAGTATCTGTGAGCAGGCACGTTTGTGTGCATGTGTTTGTGTGTGAGGGCGTGTAAGTGAGTGTGTTCTTTCCCCTAGAAACATGACATGTTTTCACATGTTGCATTGCCCTAAAGAACAAATCGGAAAGTGTATCAATTCACTTGAACCTCTGTAACAAAGGACCACGGAGTGGGCGGTTTCACAACACGCGTGTATTTTCTCACACTTCCGGAGCCCAAAAGTCCAAGATTAAGGTGCCAACAGGGTTGGTTTCTGCTGAGGTTTCTCTCCTTGGCCAACTTCTCTCAAGGTTTGTTCACACCCTTTTCCTTCTATGCTTATTTTGGGGCCCAAATTTCTCCTTTTTATAAGAATACAAATCACCTGAGAGTCCACCCTAATGACATCATTTTAATTTGAATCCCATGTAAAGAGCCTGTATTCAACGTAAGAGTCACATTTCCAGGTACCGGATCTTAGGACTGTCACATATAAATTAGGAGGCAAAGGTATACAATTCAACCCGTAACAGCAATTTTTGAGGAAAGACCAAATTCGTACGCTTAGGATCTGTTGACTTAGGCAAACCAGGGTGGTCTTCAAAGAAATGTTCTTTAATTATCTAATGGAGATGCATTAGGCTCTTAAGAAAATATGAGCTAAACATAAAAAAAGTAAACAGAAAACTCTGGTTCCTTTGCTTTGAGGGCATATTTCACAATTTGAGTAGCTGGAGTAATTGCACACACACACACACACACACACACACATACACACACACACAGCTGGTTTTCCTTGGCTTCCCCCGCTAAAGGGACGGCTGATTAAAAGTTCGCTGAGCTATGGATTTCTCTACCTCTTAGTTATATGTTATTCTCCAAAACAGGACTCACATTCCATACACTGCTGTACAACTCAATTCCTCCCAGTTCTACAAGTCAGCCCACACTAAAAAGTCATCAAACTCCCTCCACTCAGATAACATCTTTGAAATACTGGAAGCCAACTATTTCCCAGATGATTTTGTATTTTTTTCTGTTTCTGTTTCCCCGGGTGCATCTTTTGTGGGCAATCTGTGCAATGAGAATGAGAGAGAAAACTCTTGAGCAACTCTCTATTTCAAATATTTATTTTGCACTGGCGACAAACTTATGCAGAAATATATCTCATCGTGGTTTTGATTAACATTTCCCTAATGATTAGATGTAAACTTTATTCTCACAAAATTATTTTTTATTATCCCAGATACCTAAGGGCAAACCTTCCACATTGGTTTATAGTTCAAACTTGTGAATTTTAAAGCAGAAGTTGCCACACTCTGGCCCTTGGGCTGAATTTAGCCCCTTACCTGTTTTTATAAATAAAGTTTCGTTGGAACACAGCCTTGTCCATTTGTTTGTGCAGTGTCTATGGCCACTTTTGGCCACAGAATTGTGGTTGGATGGCTGTGCCAGCCCACGAAACTGAAAATATTTACTATCTGGCCCTTTGCAGAAAAACTATGCCCAATCCAAGTTTAGAGTGTTAGGGGGCAAAAATCTATCTTCAGAATATGATTTAAAGAACTATGAGAAACCTGGGCCTATTGAAAAGCTTTTGGCCACACATATGACAAGTTTGGGGATAAATTATTTTGCACAACACAGTGCATTATGGAAAAATGGAGATAGATGACTTAAGAGATAGGAAAATCTGTAGGAAAACGTAGAAATGTTTCCCCAATAAAAATACAAATACCATAAGGCTGTTAATATTGGTTACCCCAGGCAGCAAAGATGAAGAACAATGAGAAACTAGTGGGGGTGGGAAGTTTTTTTTTCCTTTGTGTTTTTCATTGGTTACCAAAGAAACAGGGTACTTGCATAGTTTTAGAAATTAATGAAAGAATAAAATGAGAAAAGAAAAAATACATTTTATTTCTTGTATATGCAACTCAATTTAGTGCCCCTAAAATTGCCTGTTTGGACTCCCTTTTAGGGACAGAAGGTGGGTTCATGTAGGAATGATGGTCTATTTGAATACACAATACTAACAGACTCTCCCACAGGTACGGCCCATCTCTGGGGCAGATGGAAACTCCCATGGACCTGTATGTATATGACACAAAGGACGACTTTGGAAGAAACTAGAATTTATCTCTGGGAAGTCCTGGGGTGGACATCTGGTGCCCACAAAGTCAGCTGGTCTTCAGAGAGACCTGGTAACTGCCGATCTACTTTCTGTCTTTGTGAATTTATCTGTTCTAGATATTTCATGTCAGTGGAATCCTATAATATTTGTTCTTTTTTTGTCTGCCTTTCTTCCCTTAGCATCATGTTTTCAACGTCTTCAAGGGAGCCTGGAGCAGGTGGGAATTTCACCTGGATTAGGTCAGACTGCAAGGTGCACATCTAGCAACAGCTACCTTTTGTAGAACGTGCTGTCTCTCTTTCTCCCAAGGCAGAGCTAAGATTTCTGCATTTCCAGGTGGGAATTAGTTATGCTTTCTTGAAGTAGCTTACAATGAAAAATGAACATCCCATATTTGCTCTAGAGGCTGACCTAACAAAGTGCCACAGACTGAGTGACTTAAAACAACAGACCTATTTTCTCTCCCAGTTCTTAAGGTCAGAAATCTTAAATCAAGGTGTTGGCAGGGTCATACTCTCCTTGGAGGACTGATGGGAGAATCTATTCCATGCCTCTCTCTCAGTTTCTGCAGGTGGCCGGCAATCCTTGGTGTGTCTTGGCTAATGGCTGCATCACTCTGACCTCTGCCTGCGTCCTCACATGGTCTCCTCTTTGCACGTCTTTATCTTTTTGTCTCTTTCCTTCTGATAAGAATACCACCCATTTTGACTAAAGGTCCCACCGTACTCCAAAATGACCTCATCTTAACTAATTCTACCTGCAAACACCCTATTTCCAAATAAGGTCACACATCTTTTTCGGGGACCAAAATTCAACACACGAGTCTACATTTTTCCTCATTATATTTGGTAGTCACTGGAGGTTGAATCTTCTTTAAGAATTTAGAATACTATAGAAACTTCTAGGCAGGAAGCTTTTTAAGCATCAGACAACATCTCTGCTTTTACTAGAGCATACAAAATTTATCTCCTGTTTTTGGTAGAGTTGAGGCACACAGGTGAGAATGACATCACTTGTAGCTTTGAGTGGGTTGCATGATGTAAAATTCAGCCTAACATGAGGACAACGTGGTCGGCAACAGCAAGTGTCCTTCCCACCTCTGGGCATGTCTAGGTCCAGAGAGAATATGTCACCTTTCAGGTCAGGGAGACATTTTCTCCAAGAAATGTGATTCTTCATTTTGAACTCTTGGTCCTCTAGGTTGAATTTTATGCCATTAACTGCAAACGTCTTCCATTTCATGCTAGTGTATAGTTTATAAAATACCTGTAATGAAATTATCACTTTTGACCTACCCAAGAACTCTGGGAAGTAGGTAGAGTAATTATCATTCACTCCCATTTATAAACGATGTCACTAGAACCTGCAAAGACATTCAAATAGTGCAATAAAAGCCTCCCAAGGTGTAGAGGTGGATGAGGCATGAAATGTGGGGTTATTTTGAAGTCCACTCTACAACTTGAAATCATTGTTATAGAAAAATCTGTCCCTGAAACATATAGAAAAAAAGGAGCATTTATATTTTCTGATAGCTATCTCTTTGCTTTAGTTTTACATTCATTACACTTTCTCGTTGCATTAACACATTTATTTAGTAGTTCCCTTCCTTTTTGTAGAACACCAAAGCCCTGTTTACTTTGTTACTTTTACTCATTTATTTTTTGGAGCAAGGCTCTTGCAAGAAGATGTCTTAAAACATAGTCTCTCGTATTGACGTTTTTCTCAAGTCGTTTGCTGAGGCATGAAATAAAGTGGAAAGCTAACACAACGATTGTGAGCCTAACCAGTAATATCTTGCCTCGACGCTAAATAACACAGTTGAAAATCATACAGGAGTTGCAGAGGAGAAAATAATTCATCATCGTGGTTTCCCCAAAAGGACGAACGATGCTAAGCATTTTTTTCCAGGTGCTTTTCGGCCATCTGCCTATCTTCTTTGGAGAAATGGCTAAGATAATGTTAAAGCAAGGAGCAAAAGGAATCAATGTAACCATTCAACAACTGTGACACTGTCACCATGCACGTGTGTGTGCTCACCTGTGTAATCTGCAGCAAAGACTGGCAGAGGGAAAGTGGAGGATAAGGAATTCTAGGAGTAAGATCATATTACATGCACGATAAGATGCACTTATCTAATTGCATCTCACAACAGCACAGTGCAAACAGTATCTCATAAATACGTGCATTGACCCAATACATTTTAAAGGTTGTGCAGAGCAATGGGTATCTCCAAGAATGCTTAGCTAGTTAGTCACACAGAGGGGATGGAACCAGAGCATCCACTTCTCTTTTGTTTTATTTTCCTCCTGCTCCTTTAAAAGTGAGTTTGCAGCCAGCTGCAAGCTCATTCCGCTGTTAGCATCATCCACACTCCTTAACACACCACTTGATGACCCCACCTGAGAAAATCAGCCCATGAACAGATTATCGCTCTGCTGTGTCGCTTCAAGTACCTCCTCTTCCTTTCAGAACGCCAGAGTGGCTCTCTGCCGGCTTTTCATTAAACGATCGTTAGCATCACAGGTTTCGAGATGGCCATGCATGTGCTCCAGATACCTAATTGCTGGCGTTCACTCACAGCCTTTGCTGCCTCGAGCTCAGAGAGCGGAGGATGCTCCCGACCCCAGACAGAACCCAGGAGAATTTGCAAAATGCTCTCCCCGTATGTCTGTAGTCAGCTATTTCTTTGTTTCCTTGGGGAGGACATCCTGATGGCAGACAAGAAACAGAAATTTCCATCTGGGCTAATCTTCACAGTCAGGGTCGGCCCTTTGATAACTCATAAAAATGTCTCTCTCCTTTCCTACTGCCTTCCTCCATGCCCTCATCCTGTCTCTACACGGAACTTCTTCCCTTCCCTCCTTCCATCTTCCTTTGACCTTCCTTCTTTTTTTCCTCCCTTTCTTTTTCTCTCTCTCTTTCTTTCATTCTCTTCCCTCCTTCCTTCCATCCCTCACTCCTTCCTTCCTTCCCTACTTCCCTCCCTTCTTTCTTCCTTCCCTCCCTCCCTCCTTCTTTCCCTCCTTCCCTCTCTCTTTCCTTCCCTCTCTCCCTTCTTCCTTCCTACCCTCCCTCCTTCTTTGCTTCCTTCCTTCCCTCCTTCCTTCACTCCCTCCCTCCTTCCTTCCTTCCCTCCTTCCTTCACTCCCTCCCTCCTTCCTTCCTTCCCTCCTTCCTTCCTTCC
>JAQIFY010006249.1:0-10449 GCA_028533085.1 Varecia variegata
GAAGAGAATGGTCCTGGGCGAGGGGACTTAGTCCACCCATCTTTGCTCCCTCTGTGACAAAAGGGACATCTAACTTTTCTGTCAATCAAGGAATTTTCAGGACCGGGTATTGCCTCTCTGCACATCGAACCAAGTTCGCTGCCCTATAAATGAAAGAAAAACATAAAACATGGACAAAGGCAACGAAGCAGGCGACAAACTGACACCAAAAACAAATATGGAACGGCTACAATCGACAAGACAGCAATACGGTACCGTTGAGTGGCCCCGGCCTTACCCCTTTCAGGTGCCTGCCACTCTAGCCCTTGAGTGGCCCCGGCCTTACCCCTTTCGGGTGCCTGCCACTCAAGCCTCGTGGGGACGGAGGGACGTCTCCCGACCAGTGACCCTCCAGCGCGTCCACCTAAGTCCTCTGCCGGTCACTTTCCAGGACCCAATTACCTATACCATACGGATTTCCAGAGTTCCAACTCCTCCTCGGATCCGGATTCTGTTCCGGGGGGTTTTGGGATCCCGGACAAGCCCCCAAAATGTTAGAGCCGGATTCCCTCAGCCCCAGGAACAGAATGACAGAGTCAGCGAGGCTGTAATAGGCAAAGGAGTTTATTAGCTAGCCCGAGCTAGGGTCCAAGCCTAGAGTACCAACACAGTGGTCTCTTTTCGTGGCAGGGACCCCGCACAATGGGACGTATGCCCTTTTATACTCTTTGCTATAGTTTGTTACAATAGGAGGATTGCCCAAGCACACACACACCCTGCAGGAGCTATTCACGTGCTGATCATGCCCTGCACCTTTATCAGAAAGTTACTTGCAGTCACCTCCCCAGGGCTTTGTTATTATGCCTTTGAGCAAGCTAGCACTGTTTACAGAAGCGGAACCAGGCTATTAGGCAACAATAAATTATTTCTGCTTTTCAGAAGGATCGAACTACTTTTTCTCGATCTGTAAAGAATGATGATGGAATTCTGATAGGGATTTCATTAATTCTGTAGAACACTTTAGGTAGTATGTAAATTTTAAAAATATTGATTCTGCCACTTCATGAGGACGATAGGGTTTTCCATCTGTTTACATCTTCTACAATTTCTTTTCTCAGTGTTTCATAGTTCTTCCTGTATATATCTCTCACCTCCTTCATTAAATATATTCCTACATATTTAATTTTCTTTGATGCTATTGTGAAAGGTGTTGCATCTTTGATTTGATTTTAGGCTTGATTGTTATTGGCATATATGCATGCTGCTGATTTGTGAGCATTGATTTTTGTATCCTGAAACTTTACCAAATTCTGACCTCTTCTGCCCCCATTTGGACACACTTAATTCCCCTCTCTTGTATGATTGTTCCAATCCTGACCTTAACCCTAAATGAAATTGAGAACAAAAGAACTATACAGAAGATTAATAAACCAAAAGTTGGTTTTTTGAAAAGATAAACGACATTGAGAGCCCTCTTCCTAGATTGAGAGAACTAGAAAGGAAAGGACTCCAATAAACTCAATTAGAAATGAAAAAAGAGAGGTCACTACAGATATCATGGAAATACAAAACATTGTCTTTGAATACAATAAAAATCTCTATGTCCCAAAACTACAAAATGTGATGGAAATGGTCAAGTACTTAGAAACACACAACATTCCTAGGCTCACTCAGGAAGAAATAAAATTCCTGAACAGACCAATATCAACCATAGAAATTGAAGCAGCAATTAAAAATCTTCCAACAGAAAAAAGTCCCACACCAGATGGTTCACACCTGAGTTTTACCACACCTACAAAGAAGAACTCATACCTGTACTGCAGAAATTATTCCACAACATTGAGAATGATGGTATCCTCCCCAGCTCATTCTATGAAGCCAATGTCACCTTGATACCAAAGCCAGGAAAGGACACAACGAAAAAAGAAAACTGCAGACCAATATCCCTCATGAATATAGATGCAAAAATCCTCAAGAAAATCTTGACAAACCAAAGCCAACAGCACATCAAAAAAATAATGCATCATGACCAGGTAGGCTTTATCCCAGAGATGCAAAGTTGGATCAACATATGTAAATCTATAAATGCAATTCACCATATAAATAAAAGCAAAAACAGAAACCATATGATTCTCTCAATAGACACAGAAAAAGCATTTGATAAAATCCATCATACTTTTGTGATAAAAACTCTTAACAAAATAGGCATAGATGGGACATACCTTAAAATTGTTAAGGCCATGTATGATAAACCCATAGCCAATATCATACTGAATGGGGGAAAATTGAAAGCATTCCTGCTTAAAACTGGAACCAGGCAAGGTTGCCCACTATTTCCACTTTTTCTTTTGACAATGGAGTTTTATTAACTATAGTCCTCATGTTGCACATGACACCTTTGGATTTATTCTTCCTACGTATCTGCTACTTTGCATATTTTTGACCTACACTTCCCCATTTCCAATATCCCACTTTGTTCCTTGTACATGCTATTTTATTCTCTATCTCTATACACTTGACCTTTTTAACTTTTTTTATATTCCACATGTAAGTGAGATTGTGCTCTATTTTTATTTCTGTGTCTGGCTTCTTCCACTGACAGCAGGGATTCATGCAGCAAATCCACTCCAGGCTTATCCGTGTTGTGGCAAATGGCAGGATCTCCTTTTAATAAGGCTGAATGATATTCTATTTGTGTACACACCACATTTTCTCTGTTTGTACATCGATACACACTTCGTTCTGTCCCTATGGTAGCTATTGTGAATAATGCTGCAATGAATGTGGGCATGCAGGTATCTTTATAACGTGGCAGTTTCACCTTCCTTGGGAAGATACCCAGAAAATGGACTTCTGGGTCATACAGTAGTTCTATTTTTAATTTATTTAGGAGCCTCCAAACTGCTTTCCATAATGCTGGGAATATAGATTGGCACAACCAATATGGAAATCACTTTCAGTTTTGAGTTACGATCCCCAAATGGATGACATTTGATCATGGTTCTCCCTGGGAAACTTTGATAAATCTTATGGAAGTTCAGAAACTTTTCTTTCCTTGTTAGAACAATGACGAGTTTGCCCCTTATTCTCTTTGAGCCTGGAACTTGGCAGGATGCAAGATTAAGGCTGTTGGTAGATGTCAGGATGATGGAGCAGTGGACAGTAATGAGGGAGCAAGGGAGAGAGAGAGAGAGAGAGACATAAAGAGGAGAATCAGCCTGACATAAGTGTTCTGTTTTCAGTCCTGGAACTTTATGTATGAGTGAGGAGCCAGGAAGTCAAGTGAAGTCTAAAACTTGCTCAGTCAAAGCATTGACATGACTCTCAGAGACCGTTATTGCCCATCACAAAGGTGAGAGTACAACCCGTGAAGTGTGAGGCTACGGTAACTGAAAAGTACTATGTTAATCAGGAAATTAGGTTAAAACAACAATGGCTTGCCCAGATCACTCATGCACAGGTACACAAAATGTCTTTTTGTAGTAAGGTCTGTCTAGAAAAAAAGTCTACTGAGTAAACTTCAGATTACAGAGATCTGCTTATGTTTGGTATCCCACAGGAGAATGTCTCCTACTGATGACAAGTGTGTTAATTAAGTAGTGTCAAATTTCTTCTATTAGAATAGGCCTCGAATTCTGTGAAATTCTGGTTTTCTTCCTGGACCCAAGGATTGGTTCCCTGGACTTTCATGGATATGTGGATAAAAAATATCTGATGATATTCCTTCCGATGATTTGAGAGCAGATTCCCTCTCATATTTCTTCCAATTGATAAATTTTCCTGGTGAAAGATTGTAAGAGGCTGTTACAAAATATATAGTGAAAAGGAAATCCTATCTGTCGGTGATAGCAGTGGGCACAATATGTGAATCGTTTTTGATGTTTTGCCACATCTGGATGCAATAGGGGAGAGGCCAGTGTTGGAGGGCACATGTCTAAATCCATTGCCCTTCCAGTGACCAGGTTAGAAGGCACTAACTGACATGTCCCTGAGGGAGTGGACCATAATGCCACAAGGCCTAGTGTCAGTACATTTGGCCAAGGGGTTTAATGGTTTCTAAAAATTTTCATAATTGAATATAAAGTGTTATCTTTTCAATGAGTAGAAGATCACGGGAGGTGATATGAATGCAGTGTTTGAGTAAAGGTAATGCATTGCAGATGTGTTTTCTAATGATTCCAGTAATAGGTGTGCTTTACCCACTTGGCAAACCACAGGCTGGACACAGAACATAAAGTGGACTTTACCAACTGAAAGATCTGTATCATTTTGTCCAGGAATATTAAAAGGCATTTTCTGCCCATAGTTTATCAAACCCTACCTTGACTAGGCCTTTCTTGTGGAGGTTTCTGACAATCTCCTAGGGGCCACATTTGGAATCAGTTTCTGCTGCGGCTACCACAGTTGAAGTCTGTTCCTTCTACGTCCACCAGAGACTTCAGATTCCTCCAGTGACCCCGGGTTCTGTTTCCTGTTTGGCTTTATGTTTGCACCTTGTGCTGTCCTGCAGAGGTCTGTCTGTGTCAGCTCTGCCACACGAAGTCCCCTGTGATGTCCCCCTGACAATTGTCACTGCGTGGGCAGGGTGGGTTGAGGTGGGATTGTCTGCCCGTTGGCAGAGCCGTATTTCTAGTGGGCTGGTGGCCCTGGGTCTGGGTGCTGCCTCCAGGTGTCCCTGTCTCTGCTCCAGAGGAGCTGATGGTCCAGCATTCTTGCCCGTCCTCCTGGGGTACAGTGTCCCTGGTTGTCCCTCATTGTTCTCTCTCACAGCTGCAGTGGTTCTCCCTCCATGTCCTTACCTTCCAGATGGGCTGCCCTTCCAGCAGATCGAGCCTTTTATTCCACAGGGAAGGGGGAGGTGGCTCTGGACATAACCTTGGTGGGGACCCCTGTTTCCCTCCCAGGTCCTATGGGGTCCATCTGTGCCCCCAGGATGACAGTTTTGTGGGTTTTGTGGCAGATCAATTCTCAGTTCCACAGTGGTGATGGGGGTGGGTCTGGATGCACTTCCGAAGTGTGTGCATCCCTCTCTCCCAGAGAGCACCTTCGCGAGAGGGAGAGTTTTGTGACTGTCCCTGGTACAGAGGACCGAGACAGGAGGAGGGGAATCCCCTTAAACAAGTGGCCCCTGAGAATTTCCCAGCAGGATGTCTTTACCATGCTCAGCCTCCAGCAGTCCAGTGCACGCTGGTAGCTGCATCCTGCCGTAGCCTACGTTGTATATGGCAGCCCCTGCCCCGGAGCAGCTGGTTCCCTGGCTCTGTGACTTCCCGCAAAACTCATCTCTCCCCCTCCTCAGGTTAGTTTTTAGCCTTATAACATCAGTTATCTGAAGTATTAAATAATGTTTGTAAAATTGCAACTACTGTGGTTTATCTGTTGCTGTCAAAGTTGTTCTAAGAATAAAATTAAAAAAAATGTTTCTCATTTGTGCACACCTTCAAGCTGAGAGGCACATTTATTTGTAAGACCCAGAAAATTTAAGTAATATATGTTGATCAACATCTTAACTGAAAAAGACTGTAAATGTGTTCATTGGAATACTAAGCCTTATTAAATCTATGAACGTTTCATACACACCACAGCACCGCTATGTTTGCTGGTCTTTATGCTGAGTTAATAAGAATACAGACTACACTATTCTGATTTTATGTATTCTAGAAAATAAAACTAAAGTAGTTTAACAAGATCACTATCTGCCCAGGGGATGGTGGAAGAAGGTTAGCGGATAGAAGGGAAGACAGAAGAAGAGATGGAAACATTACTGAGAATTGATTTGCTCACGGTCTTCATAATGATTATGGATGTGTCAATATTTGTCAATTGCACACTTTAAATATATGAAGTTTTCCCCAAGTCAATTATAACTCATTAAACTTATTTCACACAAATAATAAAAATACTTGTCGGTAAGAAGTCTTACAAAGATAATATGTGACATGTCCAAGCACCCTGAAAATTCAGCAGCATCCACCTGGCCTCTGCCTATGTTGGGGTAAAGTCCAGGTGTGGAAAACCACATATGTTCTTATGACAGAGTTCTTGAAACCGCACTAGGCATGTTCAGCTGTGTGCAGGAGATGGTTCATGGGTCAGGCGTGTGCAGTGCTGAGGAGCACAGGCTCAGATCCCCTAGAACTCACTCTCACCAGACGTGAGCTCCTGACATATTACACAGGCCCTCGATGCTCTGGGCTGACGCTCACATTTGTAACATGGAACAGACATGGACACTTACAGCACATGATCCATGTCCATGTGCCAACAGGAAGTATGATGATGGATGCTCAGTATTTATCACATTACGACTTCATAAGAAGAACTTATGTGGTATCAAATGTTACCCTTGTCATACATCTCCCACAAGACACTCATTTGTGATCTGGGCCCTGCCCTCACTCAGCTGTCCCACCCAGCACTTGCTATATAGCAGGGGACATGCAAATGGGGCCCTCCCTGTGCTGATGAAAACCAGCCCAGCCCTCACCCTGCAGCTCTGGGAGAGGAGCCCCAGCCCCGGCATTCCCAGGTGTCCCCATTCGGTGATCAGGACTGAACACAGAGACGCACCATGGAGTCTGGGCTGTGCTGGGTTTTCCTTGTTGCTCTGTTACAAGGTAATTCATGGAGAACTACAGATACTGGATTTGGGAGGAGATGTGACTGAGAGAAACAGGGGTGTGTGTGGCAGTTTCTGACCAGGATGTGTCTGTGTTTGCAGGTGTCCACTGTGAGGTGCAGCTGGTGGAGTCTGGGGGAGGCTTGGTCCAGCCTGGGGGGTCCCTGAGACTCTCCTGTGCAGCCTCCGGATTCACCTTCAGCAGCTACTACATGTACTGGATCCGCCAGGCTCCAGGGAAGGGGCTGGAGTGGGTCTCAACCATTAGTAGTGGTGGTAGCACAAGCTACGCAGACGCCGTGAAGGGCCGATTCACCATCTCCAGAGACAACAGCAAGAGCACGCTGTCTCTGCAAATGAACAGTCTGAGAGCCGAGGACACGGCCGTGTACTACTGTGCCAGAGACACAGTGAGGGGACATCAGTGTGAGCCCAGACACAAACCCCCTGCGGGGACGCCCAAGGCCCAAGGAGCAGAGTCAGCCCAGGGCAGGTGCAGGTGGAGGGTGAGGGCTGGTTTCCTCTCAGGGTCGTGGCTTCCTCTCCATAAGTGGTTTCCTCTTGGGAACTTCTCTGAATTCATGATTCTGTGTTTCCCTCTGCAGTCTCCGAGTTAGATATGTTTGTGCTCATGAGAGAAAATATTCTCACCTGCTCAAAAGGCAGACAGTGACTTCCAGGCACTTTCTCTTTTCCCCTAATGTACATTGATTATCAGCACTTCTCAGTAAGTCTGAAAATCAATAAAAGATTTGTTTCTTGGACAACACAATGCAGCACAGAGCACAGCACACAGAAGTACATGTTCCTTCTAGCCAGCAAGCAGGATAAAGTGCCACTGGACGTCAGGGACAGACAGAGTCAGCGTCCTAAGCAAGAGGAGGAAGAAACTGTGGTGCTCAGTGTCCCAGCACCAGGCTCACAACATCGATTATATCTGACAGAATTCAAGGGCAGTGGGATCCACCAACATTTCGTGTAGATGTTGACTCTGATGGTGTTACACAAATGCACACACAAGCATGCATACACAGACACACACACACACACACACACACACACACACTAAGTGAACATGGGTAGGGTCAGTCTCTCCACTATTGTCTGCAGAGCAGGGCAGGCCTCTCAACACAGTCCCAAGTGGCTTCATAGGACGAGAGGGGACAGTGGCTCAGGTTTTCACAGCAGTTCCCTGGTGGGGCAGGGAGGGTCTGGTGGGCTCTGGGCCTCCGACAGCCATCTCATGAGAAAGCACCTGTGATTCCTTCCTAAGATTCCCATGAGTGGGGGAAACAGGGAAGATGAAGGATGGGCCTTCAGATATCAGCGGACAGACGTCAGCTAAGAGACTCTGACTTCTTATTCCGCTCAACAATTATTAAATATTTTTAAATTTTTTTACAAAAAGCAGGCAAAGGCCATTATGGGTAGAAAACAATGAGGTCTGCAGAAAAATAGAAGACATTTCATTAGTATGAACAAATCATAGTACTAATGAGGATGAGTAGGAGGAGGAGTTAGACAGGGTCTTGGTCCAATGTCATGGGGGGAAGATTTTCACTGTCCAAGATCATCAGCTTATCCTGAAGGCTGTGGGTCAGCTGTGGGCTTCAAAATACCAGAAGCTTCGCAGGTTCTACAAGGATGCTCACTTTGACATTCTCTACCACAGGTGCCTTCCAAGTGTCTAGAATTCTGAACTGATGCTGTCGTTGTGAAATATGAACCCAAGCATTTCCTCCCTGGAATTGCACTGTTGTGTTTCCCTTAAAGTCTTTAATAATGTTTGTTCCGGTATGGCTCAAAACCAGTATTTTCCCGATGTTTCTCCAACACACACTATGTCCTGGTTGAACAAGATCAGAGACTGCTAAAAAGATGTAGTAAAAGGAGGCTGAATCTGTGGTGACAGGAGTGTCTATAATGCATGAACTGATTTCAAAATCATTTACTCTTACATGCAATAGGGAAAATGTTAGTAGATGTGGTAAAATCTAAATGTTTGTTCAGTTGCTGCCAAATCATACGGTAACAACTGATGTGTCCTTGAGGGACTGGACCACAATGATGTAAGCGAGTGCTCATGGGAGACTGGCGAAGGGAGTTCAAGAATTGCTTAAAACTGTGACATTCAAATTTTATAATGCTAATTAGATCAACATTTCCAACATTTTCAAACTATTTCCAATGAGTGGACGGTGTGTTATGTGAGCAGTGGTGATGCCTCACAAGCTTAGACGGCATCCCAAACTAGGTTTAGGCTGCTTCTTCTAAGTAACGACCTCCTACAACACTTCTTTAACCCCCATGCTATCTTTTTTTGCTTGATTCCTGTTTACTTTAGTTGGATCTCTAGGATTTAGAAGTCTATCTAGAAGTTCGTTAGCTTTTTGTTCATTTTGATAGGTTTTCCAGAACTTTGGAGAAACCCTTTTGTTTGCAAAATATCCTAAGTTCATGTACTATTCTAATAACATATGCATTTAATCCCGGATTTTGGCTAATTGACAAGCACTAACAAGGGCAATGACTTCTGCCACATGGGCTGATTTTACCTCCAGTTGAGCACAACATTTTAAATGGAAAGTTTTCTTCAGTAATATGTATCACTGCATAATAACTTCCAGTTTTATTATTGAAGTGTGATTGATCAACAAATAATATTGTCTCAAGGGTCTCAATGAGAATCTCATCCAAGGAATATACAGAACTTTTTGCTGATGCAGACAAAGTAGCTCTGAGCCCACACTTAGCTTTCAGCCACGTGTCCTGGCCGACAGTGAACCACACGCCTCTGTTCACCTCAGCTGGGGTTCCTGACTAGGAAATCAGGTACTTTTGATTTTAATGCCTCTAGACCATCATATCTGGCTATTTGAGCAAAAAGTAAAGACAACATGAAATAACTAAACAATAAGGAAAATCGTAACATAATGAAACAAGAAGTCAGGATGTGAGTGGCTCCACGTTTGCCAATTTCAAAAGTTCATCTACCCAGGAGCTTCTTGTCTCAACATTTGACACTGATGTGCAGAAACGTCCGCTTCATTCCCCAGTCCCCGCTTGTGTGGATGGTGAGAGTGTTTTCAGGGTCACACTGATAGGACAAGGGGTGGAAGAGGAGAGGACACCTTTCTGAAATTTCCCCTGAAGAATCAGCAACGTCACAACAGAGAATCTCCCCTGCCTCCATGACTAGGACTCTGTCACACACCCACATGCAGACGAATTCCTGATGGGCATAAATGCTACAATGATGAGGCTGACCATTTTATCACATAAAATTACTGGAAACTGACATAAATACTTTCTTTTCCTTTTTCTGTTATTTTGTTTTTCTTTGTTCTTTTGGAAAGAGGGTCATGTTATGCCACCTAGGCTACAGAACAGTGTGATCATCATAGCTCGCTGCAACCTCAAAGAAATGGGCACAAGTGATCTCACTGCCTCAGCCACCCAAGTATCTGGGACTACAGGTGCACCCACAGTGGCCGGGTGCGATATATATTTATATAAAACATTGTCTCACTGGCTGCCAGCCAGGCTGACCTCAAACTCTCTGCCTAAAGTGACCCTCCTATGTGGCCCCCCAAAGTGATGGGTTTACAGACATGGGTCACAGCATATGATCAGCATATTCAATGACTAACTTTCCTTAGCATAAAGTTAATTACTTTTCGATCATTACCTGAACTTTCACTGAAACATTCCTACTGTGATTGAGTTTCATTTCCATTTCCAATGTTCCAATCTCGACCTCCATGACAGTCCAGGGCATAAAAACACCTCCCCTTAGACACTCTGGGTCTAGACACATCTGATCTGGGTCCTGTCCTCCCTCAGCTGTCCCA
>JAQIFY010000625.1:0-14908 GCA_028533085.1 Varecia variegata
AGTGAGAATGGCCTTTATCAAAAAGTCCCAAATCAATACATGTTGGCGTGGATGCGGAGAGACAGGAACTCTCATACACTGCTGGTGGGACTGTAAACTAGTGCAGCCCCTATGGAAGGCAATATGGAGATTCCTTAAACAGATTCAAGTAGACCTTCCATTTGATCCAGCAATCCCATTATTGGGCATCTACCCAGAAGAACATTCTGATTTTTATTATCCCCTTTCTTTCACTTAGTTTGGGCTTAAAGCTCTTTTGTTTCTAGTTGTTTAAGCTGGAAGTTGAGGTCATCAATTTGAGATCTGTCTTTCAAGACTGATTTTTAATACTATATAAATTTCACCATAAATACAGCTGCAGCACTGCATTCCTGGTATTTTAATTATGTGTCATATATATATCCTTCTACTTTCACTGTACCAGAACTCCAAAATTCCTGGTACTATTCGGCCTTAAGGTGCTCTCAACCTCCGAGTAGCTGATCTCTGGAAAACTTTGAGTGATTTTACCTTCAACCCTTAAAGCCCACCTGTTAGTCAAGAACTCCAGGCACTCCATCGCATAGATTTCTGTCCCTATTTTTCATCTACACATCTCCTTCCTCTGCCATAACCTTCCCCACAGATTCCAGTTGTTTCAGCTGCCCTGACCTCTGATCTTTGCCCCTTCAGTTAATATGACTTTGCCTGGTCTTCATCTCACTGTTCTGTGTGTTGGAAAATATTCTCAGGCAAATTGTAAAAATGTCCAAGGGGCTCACTTCTTGAATTTTTCTTCTTTCAGGGATTGCTGATCATATTCCAGTCCTGGAAAAACAGTTACATTCCGTATTTATCTAGTTTTTATGTCAAGGGAGAGGAACAGAAAGAGAAAGCATAAAAATGGATACCTTTATTTCCAGGATCACTATTCAGAGCTATCTAATCACCCAGATAAGACAACCTTCTTAGAATGCCTAAACTTCCTGATTCTGTGCCAAAGAAATTCTGCCGTATTTGAATGTTGAAGTAATTTTGCTGATTCATCAGGCAAATGTCTTTATTATAAACATATTTTTATACTTATTTAAAGCCAGATTGTTTTCTTGTGCCTAACCTTCCACACTTTATAATTCAAGCCCTTTGGACAGTGCAATATGTCTTCGTTGACACAATTTTAAACTGTAGTTATGCAATTCTAAGTCAGGATGACACAGAAAAATCATTGCATTACCATTTCTTATAATCTTCCTCCCATGTTTCTTGAAGATGGAACCCCAGATTGTTTTAATATATTTGTTAGACAACTGCAAAACTACATTCTGTAATTAATGAAGATAACATAACATTCAAGATTCCATGAAAGAACAGATGAAATCAGAATGTCATTTATAGTCCTAAGAAAAAGACAATGTGAATTGAAGGTCAAGTGGAAGCTGAGGATCATCTACTTTGGAGTAGTCAGGGTAACTGAATTGGGAGTAGAATCTGTAATATGAGAACAAAAAGATATAGTTTAAGTAATTTAGAAAGAAATCGTAACCCCCAATAGAAGATTACTAATGAAAACAAAATTAATATTTATTTAGGATCAATACTACTTTAGAGCAAGTTCAAATAACTATACAAATAGGAAGTTTTACTAAACTTCATGTCTATATGTAATAAAAATAGCCCGGGAGTAATTGCTCAAAATAACTGTTAAGGCTTATTTGTGTATAAGTTTATTATATATAATTTGTCTAATGCAGATGGAACTTTGTTAATAACATAGCTTTGAAATAAGATTTGGAATTAGGATTCCAAATCCTAATCCACTTATAAGTAGTTACCTTACGAAAATTACCTTTGAGCTTCAGTGTCCTCTGTAAAAGGTAGCATATGGAATTGTGATAATATAAAATGAGATAATTAACTGATATTAACAGATATTATATATCAGTTTCCCTGTATATATTGTTGGCATAGTGTATGGTATACAAAAACCATCAATTAGGCACACATTATTATTTATTATTAATGTTGCTAACATTTATAATCACCAATCAAGAAATCTGACAGTTGGTTGCTTCTGTGATCATTTAACAAGGAAAAGAGGTACAATATACACTATTCAGGTGATAGTTACACTATAATCCCAGACTTCACAACTATGCACTATATCCATGTAACAAAACTGCACTTGTACCTCTAAAATCTATAAAAATAAAAAAATTCTTTTAAAACTCCTTAAAAAAAAGGGATATAGTGATACAGAAGTAAAGATGGCTTTCAGGCAGGAGACACAGGAAAACTCTAAGCCCTTCAAAGTAGGAAAGATGGAAAAGTAGAGACAGCATGTGAAAACACTGTGGTCCTGACAGGAAGCAAGAAACCTAGAGCATCATACCGGATCATACCGGATCATCACTGTAATAGGTTACCACCGTTGTATTCATCTTTACAAAAGTTAGTTGTATTTTACTTAGTTTTCAGATAGGTAAATTTAAAAATAATTGTCCTGTACTTTTTCTTGGATATGACTATTTGGTGGAAAGAATACAGAATGTGTCATATTTGAAGAGACTGTGAAGACAGAATAATCTACATTGCAAGTGTTAAAAGCATTTACAAAAACCATATCAGAAACGTAATTAATGCATTTCTGAGATTAAAATTGAAGGCTAAATACAAAGATGCAGCACTTTCGGAAACTTCATACAGTGAGCCTTAAACTCTCCAGGCCACGAGACTTCGTAAGAAAACTTCTGAGAAGCCATTCTACAAAAGTAATCCAATACATAGGGAAATCCATAGGCATTGATTTTTTTAAATTTCAGTATTATTTGTAATATGAAACTTCCAATTTAAGTTACATATACAGCAATGAGAAAGTTGATATTTATAAACTTATATTTATTTAACATCATTCAACAATGTAGTAATGCAGAAACAAAATTATTTGATATAAATTCAAAATGCACTATATTTACAAACGGTTATAACAATGCAAAAGAAATAGAGTCATAAAATGGGAAAACTCACTAACACATTAGCATACTAACATTGTACAAGTAGAGAGAGAGGAATTTTTTATTCTATTTTTATTGTTTTATCTAAAATGTTTCAATAATGGCATAATTCTCTCTTAGGAAACAAATATTTCCTCTTATGCAAATACAAACCACTTAAATTTAAAATAAGGATTGGTTGTGCCTTTTCAGGAATAATTATTTACTGTAAATAAACATACATAAGATTTAATGACATCACAGAGTCTCTGGTTTAGGTGAAACTTAATGTTCATATAATTTAGATTTTAATCTGATGCTTATTTCTCCTAGAGTCCGCTCTGTAATTTATCACTTTCTTCCCGGGCTTACAGCTTTAGTACATCTTATTATTAAAATTGTTATCTTCTCTGTTTTTGTTAAGTCCATCTTCCAAAGTATTGAAAATGTTCTTTTTTCTGTTGATTCAAATCAGTTTCCCTGTAGATGACATTCACATATTTTGCGGTGCAATCTCTCTTCTACATGGCAGACTTTCAAATGCATAAAGACATTAATAATGCAAAAACAAAGCAAAACAAAGAAATCAAAACAAAACAACAAAATAAACAGCTTCCCATTTACCTGGCATTGAGTCTCCTCAGTATTTTGGTCACACTATCCTTAATGCATTTGCAATTTATCTCTAGTCTTCCTTAAAGTTTATCACTTAGATTTGAATCCATTTCTATAGTGTTTAGTTTCACTAGCCCAGAGCAGAAAGAAACCACCACCTTTCTTCCATTCCATTAGTGAAGCTTAAAACCTAATTGGCTTCTTTTGGCTTTATAGAGAAAAAGTTTTTAAAGGGGCATCGTTTATAAATAGAGATTACTTTTGAGCTTTAAGGTTGATCATAAGTGGCTTTGAAATGAAAAAATGAAATCAAAACCGTTTCTACGCTCCCATCCTCTCAGCTTTGTGGCAATCGATAAGACTACCAAAAACACCCCACAAAACATGCATTCCACTCAATAAGGTGTTAGGGAATCAATACATGCAATGAAAAATTATTTTATCGGAGCAGAAACTTACGCTCTATTAAATTTAACTGCTTAATCATGCTGTGTAGTACATTTTAAATATGTCTTGACAGAAACGAAACTATATCCAAGCATTTTCTTTCCTCTGCTTTTATATATTTCTTATGGCTAAAACTATGAATCTATCTATAGCACATTTTTTAAATTTCCTGACCCAAAGATATATTATTTATTGACTGAGGCATATGAAGTTTATTCAACCTATTTCTTCCTTACTTAAGATACTCTCTTGAATTATAGTTGACATAAATTGATCTGAGTACTTCAAGAACCAGCTTTTTTCAACTCTCTTGAAGATCTCATTGATGACTTTTTCTTGGATAGAATCTCTAGGATAAATATATTACATGCAGTGTATACCTGTCCTCAGTGCACATCAATAAATTACTAAGGATTCTATGCTTATCAAAATCTAGTTTTCTAATTTTTTTTTAATCAAGCCACTTTTGTTTTAGAGCCAACTCATCCTCATATTCTTAGGTCGGTCAGTTTATTTTTGTATCTGTAAAATAGTTTGCCTACATTAAAAGTTCTGGCAAGGATGCTATATACTTTCCGTAAATTTGAATACACGGTACCTTCAGCTGAGCTATTTAGCCAGGTAAAAAGACCATTTGGTGCAGGGACTTGGGTCTTCTCACAGTTTATATGTAAAGGGTGAGGCTGCAGAACAGTGATGACTGCTCAGAGCCACATATTTATGCTTTGGATTAAAATTGGATAATTGCTGATGCTTGAATTCTCAATCTAGAGCTTTACACATAGGGTACAAAAGAAAATAAGTGGGCTTGAAAAGCCATTATGGAGAGCAGGTATATTATATTGAAATGAACAAAATATATCAGCACAACTTGAAGCACTATGCAGTAACCAGATATATTTCATATACACAGATCAGAAACTAGTCTGTCATCTCTTTGTAGTGTGCAATAGATTACATTAACAAACTCTGAAATAATACCTGGGTTGTCAACTAAAAATAATCTTACTATTCCTTCTAGCATTTTGCCGCAGAATTCTACTCCATTGCTCTAATTGTTATGATGACATGAGAATGCGGTCCATCTTTAGACAGCAACAGACCTTTTGGCCAAAAGCAAGTTTATTTATGTCTCAATTGTTTTGGTCTACACACAAGGGCTTCTCTATTGATAGAAACATTTGGCATCATAAAGAGATTTCATAGTGATAAAAATTAATTGTAGAATGGAACACAGTACTTTCAGAAAATTGATATAATCTACAATAGTATCACCCAACAACACATGCCAACTTGCACACATACCACATTATATTTCTTCACATCATGAACTAATATTATTATTTTTAGGTTACTTATTTATTTTTTGAGAGGGGCTCTTGCTCTGTCACCCAGGCTGGAGTGCAGTGACACGACCACAGCACACTGCTGTCTTGAATTCCCAGGCTCGAGCGATTCTTCCTGTAAGCCTCCCTAGTAGCTGAGACTCCAGGTGAGAGCTGTCAAGTTTGGCTAGAATACTTACTTCTGTCTCTCCAAATAGAATACAAAGGACAAGTTTTTATTTGTTCAACTGCTAAAGCCACAGTGTCCTGTTGACTGAAAAAAAATTTCCCTAAAACAGGTTGCAAAAGAGGAAAAAAGCAGAAAGGCCTTTGTTCCCCTCAAAATTATAGCCTAAATATCATCTATTAATTAAATTTACTTCTGACCAGAGGGCTCTAAAATAGAATCTTTTCAAATCTCTTATTATCAGATTTCAGCCAGGACAAACATAAAGCAGATCTTCCATTCACTTTGGTTCTAAAACCAGCTATTTGTTTGTTTGTTTGTTTGTTTGTTTATTCATAGTTTTGAGACAGTCTTGCTCTGTAACCCAGGCTGGAGTGCAGTGGTGTGGTGTGATCATGAACCAGATTTTTTTTTTTTTTTTATTTTCAATTGTGCACACAGATGAATTATTTTGGACATTTCAAATGATCCCTATTTTGGATACTGCTGCTTTTGACTGTTCCAGTTTAGGTGGGTCCACTTTTCTGGGTATTTATGATACCCAGAAACATGCCACAAATGTTAGACATAAATCCAGCTGGTGTTCCTAAGAAGAGTGCTCAGATTATGAAGCTTGATTTCCCGTAATTTAGCACTTTTCAAAAGTGACCAAGGCTGGAAATGAGTTTAGGGTCCATGTGCGATGTGTCTCAGACTGTCTTTAACCAGCAGGTGGCAGAAGAGTGCTCAAGATATGGGGGAACCAGACCCTCATTATACCTTTCTGGAAGAGCAAAAGGGGTACTCTTTTCAGTTAAGAACTAACAGGAATTGGTCACCAGTGAGAGGCTAAGTGTGAATTTTCAAGCAATAGAAAACAGCTGCAACCATAAAAGCATGCTATATAAAGTGAAGCTACTGATGCCTAACTGCCGATCCTTTGACCTGAACCTCTGCTGCGAGTCAGAGGCAGAAAATAAGCAGTTCTCTTTAGAGCTCTTTATCTGACTCTCCCGTCCAAAGGCAGAGACTGAAGCCCTCACTGTTAAAGGAAAAAGAGGGTTTGAAAAACAACCCAAATAAAGCCAAGGTCTTCAACCAAAGGTGGGGGGTCTGAATTTAGGAGAACTCACCCCAAACACCTAATGGGACTTCAGAAGATGCAGAGTTCATGATGGTACCAAGTGCTGCTTTCAGAAAGAAACACCAGGTGGTTGGGTGGAGTCACTCTGAGTCCTTCTGACTATGCCAGATATGTCAGCATAAAATGAAAAAACTGAGCCAAAATTAATATAAGTAGAGAGTTTATTTGGGCCAAGTTTGGGGATTGCAACCCAGGAGCAAAGATTTTCAAGTTGCCCTGAAAATACACTCCAATTAGCAGCAGTTACAAATGGATGTTTAAAGGAAAAGAAGAGGTAGTTCTGAGTTATTTCTCAAAAATTTACATTAAAATACAATAAATTATTGATTGGTTTTACATTGTGGCTTTTTATCACAAATTCCAGGAACAATTTTAGATAACATAACCTGTGAAGCATCTGGTCAAGAAGAAAATAACTTTAAACAATTGCATGGGTGCTGGTGTGTGTGGGCTTGACTGAAGTCCCTTACTCATGTCTCTCTGGGCCTATATATCTCACATAGCTCGGGAGTTCTAAGCTCCTTTTCTTTTCTCACCAACACTTTTTATCCCTCTTAGCTCCAAGTTCTAAAGGCTGAATTCCTAGCATTTGAAGCTAGGATATTGGGACTCCCTTCATCCTCTAAACCTTCAGTAATACAGTGGGGCCTCAACCCTAAGCATGGCAGGCCAAGAATATGGAGGGAATGATGATCTCACCTCCAGCTTGCTTATAGGGTGGACGAGCCATGCCATGGAGGCAACCTGCAAAGATGAGCAGTTACCATCCCTACCTACATAATATGTCCCCTCTCAACACACAGGCGCTTGGGGATGCCTGTACCCACTGGTTCTGAACTTTATCTCTAATTTCCACTGCTCTCCCAGCTAGTCCCCAGGGCACCCCCACTGAGGGACACTGGGTAGGACTTGCACTGAGGAGGAGCTGGTGTGTCCCTGTCACTCTGGCAGGATCAGGTTACTCTCCTAACCCTCAGCAGGGGCTCAAAAGTTTGCCCTGGTAGAGAGGCAGTGCATAAAAACAGAGCTCTGAAGCTCTCCCTAAAGTAAATGACTTAATTCGAAACCAACTTTGGGGATGTTCAAAGCTGAAAGTTGCTTAAAAAAAAAAAAAAAGGCAATTTTGGTGATAAGCAATTAAGGGCAACAAGCTAAAACCTAGGTCAGTAACCTTAACAGAAAGAAACAGATAAAGAGACAACTAGACTGCTCCTATATTCAGAACACACCTCCAAGAAGAAAGACATATCTCAGAAAACAGCTTTGCAATGGATCTGTGTTTAATTGGATCAGGCTGTGGTAGCAATTTACACTTCAGGGTATCATGGGAACAGTGGAGGAATCAGCCTACAATTAGTGAAGACTAAAAGGTGGGTGTGATATCAGCAGAAACAGGTGGCTTAACTGAGAGAGCAGGGAAAGAGACAGTCAAATAGAATCCTTCTAAAACCACTGTTATTCCAAGGTGACTACCCACTGTCCAAGGCTACACCCTCTGAAGAATATCATCTATGACTTCTCACTGAAGGAGAAACACATCACTAAAAGTCTAGTCAAATCACTAAAGAAGAGGCTATTCATGGATATCTCAATGGTTTGTTGTATGAAGTGACTTTAACTTAAGTGAAGAACTGAAAAAGAAAACTATTTTCAAGTTTACATGATGATGTAAAAAGTTGTCAAGGTCAAGTTGAATATATTATGCTTACATGACTGGTAAAAAAATATAAGCCAGAATTTTGGCTGAATATCTAGAAGCATTCCTTTTTTCATATATGGTTCCTAGTTTGAATGCGTATCTAGAAAAAGTCCTCAACAATGTTGAAGTAATGATATTCCTTGGACCAACTCTAAGACTATATATGATATTTTCTGGATTTGCCAAAATATTTAAAAATAACACTCAGACACATAACTATGCAGACTACGTGCTGGTAAAGCTATCACTTTAACATATAGAAAAATATAAAATCCATAGAGACGTTAAATAAAATAATAGATGACCCTTAAATAAACAATCATGGTTTTGGAGAAAAAAATTAATTTTAAATTTGTACTACTCACAATTATTTGGAATGAATTACTCCTTGCTATAGTTGTTATGCTAGCAATAGTTTACAAAAATTCAAACAGATCTGTAGTATGGTTTTATTTTTAATTTAGAGTTTAATTTTGTGAGTCAAAATAAACTGCTTGTGGAATATTCAATATATGTAGCACTTCAATAAAATAAGGACTTGAAATAAAAAACAAAAACATTTAAATGATTATGAAATAAAATAGCCACATACAAATAATCCTGAAAATAATATCTGTAGATTCTATTTTCTGATCATTATAGATAAAGGTATATTGCTGATAGAAAAAAAATTAAATAAATTGAATAACAGAATGAAAACTATTCTAACTCAGAGTCCCACGCCCTTTCTCCCCCTTTTTTTTCCAATCTTGTGTAAAACAGGCATAGCCTAAAAACTCTTATTAACAATAATATTCCTCCTACAGGGAGTTTGTTTTGGGGTAGAATTAGACTATAAAATGTGGAAAGAAAGGTTAGCTCTAATTCACACATCAATATGGTACAGAAGAATCTCCACTATAGCAGTATTGATTGTTGATCTAGCAGCCTATACTTAAAGGATTCCAATGGAAAAAATAAGAATTTTTATGGAAAGTAACCTGGAATATCAAAGGGTACCATTGCTGAATATTGACAGAAAGTTCTTTATATAAAACTAAAATTTCTTTCCCTGTAGTTTTTACACATCAGTCCTAATATTGTTTTATAGAACTACATGGAAAATACCTGTTCACTCCAAATCTTTTTTGAATAGCATTATCATGTTAGTTATAGACTGAATTATGTCCTTCAAAATTCATAGGTTGAATACCTAACTCCCAATGTGACTGTATTTGGAGATAGGACCTTTAAGGGGATAATTAATATTAAATAAGGTTATAAAGGTGGGGCCCTAAACCAACAGGACTTGTGTCCTTATAAAAAGAGGAAGAGATACCAGGAGAGTCTTCTCACAAAGGCCATATGGGAACACAGTAAGAAGGTGGCTATATGCAAATTAAGGAGAGAGGCCTCATTAAGAAACCAACCTGGCTGTCACTTTGATATCAGACTTGTAGCTTCTAGAATTGTGAGAAAATAAACTTTTGTTGTTTAAGGCACCCAATCTGTAGTATTTTGTTATGGCAGCCTTAGCTGACTAATAGTTTGATTTTTTTTTTCAGATTGGCTATAATTGGTTTCCTTAAATGGCATGAATTTTAAACTCTTTATCTACTTGTTATAGGAGCTCAAAAATGCGATGTTTAAAACAAAGCATGTACATATCTGTGTTATTATATACTATCCTCTCAGTAAATTCTTCCGATCAAACATCCAGTTCACCATTTCTCTTTTCAGCTGTTTTAGCCTATTTATGACTCCATGTGCTTCTAATTTCACCTTCTTTTTAATTCTAGAAATTATTTTTGGTTTTTTTTAAAGTATTCCTTGCTATAGTCTCTCATTTCCTTGTTATAACATTGATAAAATCAGATATTAATTTAGACCTGTTAAGTGTAATTATTTTACATATTGTATGAGATAATTCCTGAAAGTCTAATATTTGTGGGTTTGATTCTGTGTGCTTTCACTAGGGGTGGCTTGTTTCCTCAAGTAATTTGTTTTCTTTTTCAATGTGTATGTGTGTGAGCTAATATTCTCTGGAGTTATATATGTAAGTATCTTTTGAGTTTTGTTATGTGGTTATTTGTTTCTCCAGAGAGGATTTGTGCTTGTCTCTGCCAGGTACCTGGAGCAATAGCAGCACATGACCATTTGAAATGAAATATTTTTCCTAAATTTCTTTGAATAACACAAGTAGCATGAATTCTAGACTGAACTCACTCCATATATTAGAAAATTTTAGTTAGGAATTTAGTTCGGAATCAAGGGAGGCTAACTTTTTTTTTTTTCTTTTCTTTTCCTTCTGGCTAAAGATGAAGAGGACAAGTAATAACCCCCTTTCTTTTTTCCGGTCATGTTTCTTCCCCCTTTACAGATATCATATTTTAGAGGTCCTCATTTTTTGTGGAAATCTTCACTCTGTGTATTAATACAAACATTCATCAGGTTCCTTAAAACTCACTCTCTGAGCCAAAATGAATGGAGAGATGCTCCAAGGGCAAATAGTAGCTTTAATACCGTTTTCTCTGGATTTGTGCTTTCTTGCTATTTCTTTGCCTTGATGTTTTTCATTATCCTGTGGAAAGTTTACCTATGCATTTAAAAATGTTTTTAGAATTACATTTTTATCCCCAGTTTTCAGTATTCAGAACAAGGAGTTCTATAGACTTCTATCATCTATGGCTCCTAAATGGAATGCTAGAGGACTTATTATGTGTGTAAACTTGTGTTTATGTTAAAGCAGGTTGACCTTATTCTATATATATCTGTATAACTTTATTTATTGAATAAAAATCTGTGATTGTTTATTACTGTTAAAGTTAATATTGTTGAATTTAGCTGGAGAGTGAGTCAAGATAATTTTTTTCTCAGCTCAAATGTTAGAAACCATTTGGGACTGTACATACTATATCACCAGAGCAGATGTTCACAAATCTATCTTATCTCTTAGGCACAAACTCAAAAGGATTACACCAATGTCCCCAGGTTAATAACCATCTCAAGATGGAACTGAAATATAATCTACATTCTGGATTTGCTATCACTTTAAAGGGAACATATAAATAAACATTGAATTTTAGACCTCACAATTTAATTGAGTGTGGATTTTCTGAAAAGGACTTATTTCTAACCACTGGAATACTATAATTGCCAGGATGGAAAATATAGCATTAAACATCTGATCTATGTGGAAACATAAATTTACCTATTAGGTCACATTTACTTATCTCCAAACATAGGAAATTATAAAAAATGTTTGAAAAGCCTAGAATCACTAAAAAATAAGGTATATATCTTTACAGTTCATATATAGAATAGAAAATTCAGATTAAGAAGGGGTTAACATCAATAACATACAGTTCTCTAGGGAGAAAAGTAGAAGCATCATTCAGGAATTGAAATTTTAAAGGAAAATGGGATAGAATCACCTCATAAATTATAGAGTGACCAGGACATAATCTATGAAAACTGATAGGGTTGTGGCCTATATTGAGTTATTGCTCAGGAGAACAAGATTAATCAGAAATAGCCAAGCAACCTGGACCTAAGCTGGGACGCCAATGTACTTGAATTGCCAATATATGACCTGGTTCTGAACTGAGCAGTCACATGGGTCAGAGAGAAGTAATCAAAATCTATCAGTCATAAAGAAATAAAGAAAAGGAGATTAGAAAGGGGAAAAAAAAGGAACCAAAAATTCTTACATAAATTCCTTCATGTACTTCAAAAAAACAGTCCAACTACAAAAAGCAAATTAAGTTAAGAAAGCCAATTCACTCAATAAATAGAGGATTTGCCATTTTAGATCTTCATATCATCAAAATATCTTTTTTAAAGGAAAAATGACTTTAGAAAGCACATGTAACAATATTATAGAGATAACGGGACAAATAATATCCACAAAAATGAATAAAATATTATGAAGAAAAAAGAACACAATAATAAATAACAGTTAGAGATTAAAATAACCAATTATAAATATTAATAATAGAAATCTTTAAAATATTATAATAAGGAAAAATAAAGATGGGATAAATTCTAGACTTTCCAGAACAAAAGAATAATTATTTCAGGGTAATCTTGGAATTCACCTTGTCAAATGAAGAATGGTGGGTTTATAAATCTGGAAAAGAAAGCTTCATTCCTCGTAAAGGGTTGCAGCCTGCCTGGTGGCCATTCTGACAGCGTGGGAAGCACAGCCTTGGGCAGAAGCCAAGAGCATGTACTTTGAGGGAAAGGCAATGGGAACAGCAATTTAAGCTATCAGAAGCATATCATGAATATTTATGGAAGGAAAGCCATACCCATGTGCAATTGAGCTTCATGCTGCTTCATGGAATTCATGTTCAAAAGACAGTGGTGCTAGCATGATCTGAGGGTGAAGCAAACGATATAGAAACTCTCATTGCACGTCCTATGTAGACTGGCTGGAACAACTCCATGTTCAGTGGCCCCTTTTCAGGAAGGAATGCTGGTCAATTGTAATGCCAAAACCACAAAAAAGGAGGAGCAGCACTAGGCAGTTGATTGAAATCTGAGTGGAGCAAGTCTTTTCAAAAGGCTGATTCTGTTTAACCCTTAGAAAAGAAAGGCAAGTGTGGTTAATGAGGGAGAGGGCATGTCGGACTCCCATCCAGTCATGGCTGGGAACTCAGTTTTAAGATTTCTCTGTTATTCCCTTGGCCAAGCAGGGGTCCATTCAGTTGGTTGGGGGGGCTTAGGATTTTATTTTTATTTTCAACCTATAAATCAGCGGGAAGTTGATATATTCAAAAAGATGGTAACAACATTGAATTTAAGACAAAAATATCAAAATATAACTTCACAGAAATAAAACAAACACATATATTAGGTGGGAAGCACGCTGGAGACAAAATCTTTAAAAAATGACTGAGAATTTTCCTGAAATAAAGAACAAAAAGAGTTTTCATATAAAGAGTACATTTAAAGTGCCAGACAGGAAAAATATAACATAGTGAAACCATAAGATATCCAACACATAGAGAAAAAAATTAGAACAACTGATAGAAGAATGGCAAGAGGAGTGTTAATTATCTTGATGGCAACAGTATCTTATTAGCAATAATAATGGACTGAAAGTTGTGATATAATAAGAAATATATCTTTGGTCTCTGTCTCTGGTTTCTGACACAGAGCTCCTAAAATCCTTGTAATTTCCTGAGTGATAGGGGTGATGGGGGCATCTTTTGTTATAATATTAGGTCGTAGTCCCTGGTTCCTGACATAAGAGCCTCTAAGACCCTTAAAATCTCTAGAATTGAGTTAATTACCAATGTCCAATGATTTAATCAGTCAGACTTATGTAATGGGGCTTGTATGAAAAGGTTAGAAGAGCTTCCAGGTTAGTGAACACATCCATGCGCCAGGAGGGTAGCTCACACCAGGAGTCCCCAACGTTTTAGCACCAGGGATCGGTTTCATGGAAGACAATTTTTCCATGGACAGAGGGGTGGGGGGAGGGGTTTGGAGGCGGAGCTCAGGCGGTGATGCCAGTGATGGGGAGCAGCTGTATAGATGAAGCTCTGCTGCCTCACCCATCGCTCACCTCCTGCTGTGCAGCCCCCTGGTTCCTAAGATTCAAAGAACACAATTTTTGCACATTTTTCCACGGGGTTGGAGGCACGGTCCCCAGTCCTCAGTACTGGTCCATGGCTTGGGGATTGGGGACTGCAGGCTTACACCAACTTCATGAGGACAGAAGCTCCTAAGTACAGGTTCCTTGCAGACCTCGTCCTGTGTACCACTAGGTCTCACTGTTCATCTGTAGCCTTTCTGATAAACCACCAATAGTAAGTAAAGTCTTTCCCTAAGTCTCCCAGTGATAGTTATGTCAGGCATTGATGGCAGGGAATGCAAACCCATATACAGAGTGTCTTTTCCAGTAAGCACAAAACACTTTTCCTTCCATGATGAAAGTAGTGCAATGTAACCAACTTGATACCAAGTAGCTGGCTGGTGATAATCCTGGGGAATGTTGCCATATTGGAGAATCAGTGTTGATCTCAGCTCTTGGCAAATTGAGCACTCAACAGTGGCTGTCACCAGGCTGGCCTTGGTGAGTGGAATCCATGTTGCTGATCCCATGTGTATGTAACCTTCATCCCTGCCACCATGACCGTTTTGTTCTTGAACAGTTGGGCAATGACAGGAGTGGTTGGGGAAGGAGGCTGACTTGTATTCACAGAATGGGTCGTCCTTTCCATTTTATTTTTAAAATCCTCCTCTGCTGAAGTCACCCTTTATTAAGCATTCAAATAGGATACAAATATCTTCGGTTTTCTTTTTTCTTTGTAATTATTATGGGTACATAATAGTTGCATATCTTTATAGGGTATATGTGAAGTTTTGATACAGGAATATCTTCACTTCTTTCTTTCTTTTTTTGCCCATTCAGAGAAGTGAGAAGTCTATCCTCTTCCTCAAACTTCCTTGTCACCAATTTTCCATTCATGTTCCTCCCAAGTTCCTGAGCCAATACATTGGCAAAAATCTGTAGAGGAGGGAAGTGAACATGGAGAGAGAGTAAAGAAAATGGAC
>JAQIFY010006250.1:0-10447 GCA_028533085.1 Varecia variegata
GAGGCCACGCTGCTGACCACGTTCTGCAGGAAGCAAAGTCTCAGGATAAAACCGGGGCTCCTGGTGGCTTCCTGAGGGTGTACGGGGACCTCCAGCATCACCCAGCCAGCCAAGATGGGCACCCACTGCCCTCTGGACCGCAGACGCGGGAGCTCAAAATGAGGGGACCGGAGGGTGACTCGGGGGCTTGGCAGGGAGAGGCTGGGACTCCAGGGACAGATTCCCGGGATGGAAGAAAAGGTACTTGATGAAAAATGAAACATTTAATTTTTTTCCTGAGGAATCCAGTAGCTGTGAACCAGCCTGCTTCTTACAGAAACACCAGACCGTCCCAGGGACCCCAGCTGGACTTAAGGGACACCATGTCGTGCCCAGCAGTAGCTCCTGACCCCTGCAGGGTGGAGGTGACAGGGGCATGTGGGGCCACCACTGGGTCCCTGTGTCAAAGCCCAGAGCAGATCCCATCTGGCTTCGGCAAGCAGGGACTGAGGCCAGGCAGGCAGTGCCACGGGGGGGAAGGGGGCACAGAGGCAGCCCCAGACCTGGGGGGCTGGCACACCCCACACACGGAGGACAACTCAAGGTGGCCTCTGAGAACGAGCCCACAGTGGGGACAAGTGGAGGACACGCTGCAATGAGGGAGTGAGTCCCCCGTCCTGGGACAGCTTCGAGTAGACCAGGAGCCAGGGACCTCGAGGGGGCATGCGGACAGGGGTGTAGCGCCCCAGCCCTGCTCTGGAGCCCAGGGTTCTGCTGGACGCGGTGCAAATGAGACGACAGCCAGGCTGGAGCACAGGCGTCCCGCCCCGGCAGCCAGCGACGCAGCCCCAGGACGCTCCCCAGGGGGGCTGGCAGAGAGAGCCAGGGGGCTTGGGGCGGAGTGGAACGGTTTCTGACGTTGGGAGAAAATCTTATCTTCTGTTTCCATGTGTGCCAGGACAAAACTTCTCCAAAACCTCAATCTCTAAAATCTGCACCATACCGAGGGCATTTCTCCTCCTATCGTGCGCTCCTCGCTTAAAAACCAAGACCGCCTCACGCTCTTTTCCCTAAGGTCTGCCCGCGAGGGGAGGCAGCAGCGGCTACGCATCCGTGGCTGGGCCCGGCGGGGAGCGGCTGCCCTGTGCGTGCACCACGCTCTTCCCTAAGCCATGACGATGATGGAGACGGGAAACTCCGAACAAAACAAATCATGACTTTAAAGTGAACTGATTTTCTAAAGCTTCTTTATTATGGTTTCAAGGGCAAATCAAACCCTTTGACCTAAATGCAACTGAGCTAACTGTTAGCCTAGCTCGATGGCTGGAAACTCCAGGAATTCCTGTTTCTGTGTGGCAGTCAGACCTCAGGCTTCTGGCAGCTTCTGGGCTGCGCGGCTCCGGCCCTCAGCTTCCCACCCTCGGGCGGCCCAGCAGCACCGTGGCCTTGCACGGCCGGGTCTGTCCTGCTCCCAAAATGCCCGAATCCACAATCAACCCGGGGGGAGAAAAGGCTTTGACCAGGAGATTCTGCCTCAGGTTGGCGACACTGGAAAATGAGGCAGAGTGCCCGAGACCTGCCTTTGCCGAAGCAGACCCTGAGGATAAAAACGTACAGGTGCCCTCTGCGCGTGTGCGTCTGCCCAGGGCCACGAGGCAGACGCAGTCACGGCCAGCTCAAGCCCACTCTCTGCTTGAACCAGACTCGCTCTGACCTGGTGTCAAACACAGGAGAGCCCAGGCTGGGGCCGTTGCCCAGGAAGAGCCCGGCATGGGGCCGGGGCAGCCGGGTCTCTGGGTCTCAGCTCTGCTGCCCCACTCAGGGCCCGCTTCTGTCTGGGTGGGGCCCGAAGGCAGCCATGGGGTAGAAGCCAGGTCAGTCCCTCCCGGCCACCCCACCTTCATCTCTGCCGTACGGCGCCTACATCCGGGGCTGGAGGGAAGCAACGTGCAGCCTTACAGCTTGTGCCAACCCCGGAGTGCGTCACCTCTCGGGGCCTCCTTGCCTGCTGACGCGGAGGGGCAGTGGGAAGGAAATAAATGAAACCACCATGCTGGGTTCGGCTGGAACAAATGACCACGAAGCTGCAAATCCGGTGCCCGGCAGGCAGAGCACACCTTCCTCACTGTCCCCCGCCAGACCGCGGCCGGGGAACGGAGGCCAGCCCTAGGGTGTGTCTGCCCAGTGCGCAGGCCCCGATCCCCGGTCACCCCCACTCGGTCGGCACAGACACGCAGGACGTCAGCAGAGCCGGCTACGCCAGGCACCGGGGCCACCCGGACAGGGCAAGGAGGGCCCGGCCAGCTCACTGCCCACGGCCCGCTGCCCGGCCACGTACTTTGACGGTGCTGAGGTCCATGGGGTGTTTGATGATGTCATGGTAGTCGTGCAGCTCCAGGGCCTCGGCGTCCACCGGTTTGTAGAAGGGCCAGGCGTAGGCGGCGTGCTTCTTGGACAGCATCTCCCTGAGGATGCTGTCGCAGTGCCGCAGCTGCTCCGACAGCTTGCCCTTCTTGCCCGCGTGCTGGGGCACCTCGCTGTCCTCCAAGTCCTTCTTGGGGGGCTTGATGGGGCGGCCCCCACTCTCCCTCCGGGCCACCACCTTGGCCTGCTTGGGGTCAGACAGAGGCGGAGGCGACTCGCTCCTGCTCGCGGTGATGGCGGACGTCGTGGGGGTGGTCGTGTCTGCTTTCCGCTTCACGCCCTTTTTCTGCAACAGGAGATAAGCAGTGAGCACCGGAAGCCGGGACGGGCCGTGGGAAGGGGCGTTGCCACAGCTGCGCTTCTGCGGCGCGACTCCCTGCCGGGCACAGACGGAGCGACCCCATGCAAGGCCTCCTTCATCCTCCCAGCTGCCCCCACAGTAGAGGACACAAGGCTCACAGGCCGTGGCACTGGCCCAAGGTCACACAGCTGGCAGTGGTGAGACAGGGAGACTCTGAGACCCACCCTCGCCTGAGCGTGGGGGTGGCACCTCTCTCCCTTGGCCCCGAGGGCTGGGCGGTCCTGGGTGGGCTCGCGCATCACACCCAGAACCATGGAGGTGCTGCATGCAACTCACCCGACGCCTAACCAGCCCCGCCGGCCACGACCGGGACACGGGGCCGCAGAGACCTGGGGGGAATTCCCTGCTTTTACAGGCCAGCCGGAATCCCGGGTGAGGGCCTCAGAGCTGGGGCTCCGAGGACAAACACAAGTTGCGCAGGACGGGGGGAGGCAGGAGAGCATTCGGGGCGGGGGCAGCCCGCCAGGAGACATGAAGCACGCACAGCAGGTTTGGGACCAAGGGCCTCTGGGGACCGCGAGTGAGTGGGTGAGTCTGGACTCTACCCTGACGGAACAGGGAGCCGCAGGGGGCTGTTCCAAGCAGGGGGAGGGGTGAGATGACCCCAGAGCCTTCCATGGGTGTGTCCTGGGGGCAGAGCTGGGCACCAGGCAGATACGCACGGTGTGCGCCAAGGGAGGGAGAACGTGTTTGGTGCCCGGGCATCCCGAGGGTGTGCAGGGCTCTCTGGAAAACCTGCAGGGCCCCAGGGCCACGGCTCGACCCTCCCTGAGCCCAACTCGGCTGCTTTTCCTCGTCTCAGCTCGGCAGGCAGAGAGCCAGCAGGCGCCGCACGCTCCCCGCCCACGGGACCTGCTGTCTGGAGCCACTCACGGCCATGGCCCCAGCTGAGCCTCTGCCCTTAGGCTGCCAGGGACAGGCGCCGGCTACCCCCAAACACTTAACAGGCACCCACGGGATGCCAAGCGCCAAGCGCGTGCCGCGGAGGGCAGGGGCGGGCTCGTCGGGCCGTGGCACATGGGACATGCTCCACGCACGGCCCTGCGCTGCGGGACGCGCTTGGCCAGGCGGCGCCCGGAGGTGCAGGCAGTGGAGGCCACGGGGAGGGGAGCAGGGGAGCGGCATTTTACCTTGGGCGAGCCATTTAACCCCTCTGGGCGCCCGCTTCCTCATCTGTAAGATGGGGGAAATACTGCCTGCCCCAGAGGGCCGCTGTGAGGATCAAATCGAACAAGACAACACACGTGAGTGCCGGGCGCGGGCCCTGCCCACGCTGAGACCGCAGGCCCCGCAGAGAGCGCCCGCTGCCAGAAGCCCCCAGCCAAGCGGGGAGCCGGCGCCTCAGACGCACTGCCGGGGCGCACTGGGCACCCCGTTCCCGAGTGAGCAGGGAGGAAGGGGCCCCTCCCGCGCTCGCTTCTCTCCCCGCCTTCCCCACCTTTCCCGCGGGCTGCAAAGGCCAGAGAAGGGGGTTCCAGTCCAGCCCAGCCCTCACCAGCTGTGCGACCTTCAGCGCCCCGCCAGGAACAGCGGCCCGACCTCCCAGGTGCAGGGAGGCCCCTTCGAACGGCTGGCACTCAGAGAAGGTGGCCGAGCTCGCTGCCCGCCCACGCCTGCCCCGAACAGGAACCCTGGCCAGGCTCGGCCCCCAGCCAACCTTGCCCATCAGCCCCTCCGGCCTGGGCACTCACCTTGACGACGGGTGGCGTGGGAGGGACCACAGGGACGATGGGTGTCGCGGGTGGAGGTGGGGCGGCTGCTGGGGGGACGGGCACCGACGTGACATTTGCAGTGATGGTTGGAACGGGGGTGGCAGCAATGACAGGCGTCTGGGAGACGGTAGGGGACACATTCTGAAAGGGGGTTGCCGGGGAGACAGAGGACACGGCCGCTACTTGCTGCGTACCTTCAAGACAAGGAAAGGGGGTTCAGCATGGTGGGCTCTGCTAGTATTTCCAGAAGCTTCCAGAAGCACGCCCTGCAGCCAGAGCATACCAGGGGCCAGCTTGGATGGGCCAGACCCCTGGCCAGAAAACTCCCAGGTCCTGAGACACCTGGCCCTGCACCTTGGTGGTAGGGGACGGTCTAGCGCATCTTGGCCAAGTGCTTGCTGCGTGAATCAGAGGACCCTCTGGCCACAGACCAGAAGAGGAGAACGAGGGAACCAGGCCAAGCCCCCTAGCCTGGCAGTTAGGAGCCAGCCCTAGGGTCCGAAACTTGGGACTGAACTCAGAGTCCATTAAACTCGCTGAGTGACTGAAGACAGACCCTCCTTAACCCCCCAGCTGCTCCCAACGGCAACACTGGACGGCCCGTGCACTGGACGTGTCTCCAACTCAGTTCCAGGGCTCACAGTACTATCACCGCCACCGCGCTCCCCGATGGGGAGATGCTAGCATACCAGACCGGGGGTCAGAGCAGGCCCCCGAGAGGCAGAGATGTAGGGGACAAAGGCCGCAGGCTGCATGGAGAGGCGGCCTCAGGGCTGGGGCTGGAAAGGGAGCAGGACGTGGGAGGTGGAGAACAGGAAGATGGGGTCTTCCCAGACCACAAGCTCCTCTTGAGAGCAGGTCCTCCTTAACCCAGGCCAGCTCCCCAACACCACCCAAGGCCACACAGCCAGGACTGCCACCGGCCGGCTCAGCACGCCTGCCCGCCTGCCATGCGAGGGGCAGAGGCCCACACCCTCCAACCAACACCTGCCTTTACCTGCACTCTGGGTTCCTGCAGCCGGTTTCCGGCCTTTGCCCTTAGGAGCAGGGGGTAATAATTCAACTTCTTCCTGGGGCATCTGGGCCACTTTCTGCAGAAAAATTTTCTCTAAGGCTTGGGCCATTAGCACTATGTCATCTGTGGGCTGAAGACAGAGAGAGCCTGGTCACTGGCGGGAGGGGGCTGAGCACATACAAAAGATGCAGTGGGTTGCGGCTCAAGAAGACACTTATTTTAAATTTGTTAAGAGATTTGGTGGAGGCTGGGTGCAGTGGCTCACGCCTGTAATCCTAGCACTCTGGGAGGCTGAGACAGGTGGATCGTTTGAGCTCAGGAGTTCGAGACCAGCCTGGGCAAGAGCGAGACCCCGTCTCTACTAAAAATAGAAAGAAATTAGCTGGACAACTGAAAATACATATAGAAAAAATTAGGCGGGCATGGTGGCACATGCCTGTAGTCCCAGCTACTCGGGAGGCTGAGGCAGGAAGATCACTTGAGCCCAGGAGTTTGAGGTTGCTGTGAGCTAGGCTGATGCCACGGCACTCACTCTAGCCCGGGCAACAGAGCGAGACTCTGTCTCAAAAAAAAAAAAAAAAAAAAGAGAGAGATTTGGTGGAGCAGGAGGGGCCGTGTAAATAAATTTCCACGTGGAAAATCTTAGAATGCACAAAAGCATGAAAGATAAAGCTCAGCCTTTGTCCCACCAGATGGAGAGAAAGAGCGTTGACACCTTGGCATGCCTGTGATCTCTGCTTTATTTGTGTCACTGCTGCCAGAGCAGAACACCCCTCAAGTCATGCAACTTCCCAAATCCATTCTTCTCCTTGAACACCGTTCCACAGACGCTGGCCCTCGTCACAGGGCGTCTGCATCACTTTGGGTGGATGCACGTGGAAACCGCAATTTACGTGGCCAATCTCCTGCTGCTGTGCGTGCAGGGGCTCTATTCTCCCACACCCACAAACCCGCACCGTGTTCTTTAGAACCGCCGAGGGTAGCATCCCTCGGTCTGAGGGTGAGGGCGCGTCAGAGCGTTTGGTGTGCATCCTCCGCCTCTGAAAGGCCACCACTGTCTCCACTCCCCGCAGCGGGATCTGGGCGGCACATGGGGACCGTGGACCACAACCAGAGGACACCACACCGAGGGTGTGACGGGCTCTGGGCTGACTTGAGAGCTGGGCCAAGTGCTCAGGCCCACCTGGCGCCAGCCAAGACTGCCCGGGGACCCTCAGGCACAGAGCCCGGGTCCTCACTGTGCGCGTCTTACCTTGTTATAAATGTAACAGTTTGTAAACATGGTGTTGAAGTCCTGCATACATTCACTCGCACTCCAATAATAATTATTTTCTAATCTCTTCTTAATTGTCCCCATATCCATTGGGTTTTTTATTATTTTATGATAATCCTAGGAAAGAGATTTTCAAAGGCATTACACAATTACTGTCACAATTCCCAAGACACAGCACGGTCTTCCCAAGTGAGCTGGGGACTGGGGCTGCAGGCTGGGGTGAGCCCTCGGTGCGCTGCAAACTCCTGCCCAACCGCTGTCCTGCCCCCGGCCCGTGCGAAGGGGAGAACTGTGGAGTGGGGACAGACCCTGGGGCTGGTCTACATGCCAGAGATCCGGGGATTCTGAACGGGCAGGTGGCCAGGCACCAAGCAGGGTCCACAACCAGGCCACCAAGTGCTGGCCGGGGCTTTCCCTGCAACCCTCGGGGAAAGTGGGCCTTAAGGGACACTCGTGCCTGGCTTCGAGCGGGCAGACAGGCTGGCAAATGGGTCATTCTGCAGGAGGGTGCACGGCCACACTCAGACCACAGCAGGACGGAATGAAGACGGGGGCCTTCTGCCCCGGAGGCCCCACCACCGTCTGCCCCTGTCCTGGAGGCACACGGGCTCTCCCCATTTCTACCCTTCCATGCCCAAGCAGCCCTGTTAGCAGCCCCTGCCCACCGGGCACCACCTGGGCCAGGGCCAGGGCCAGGGGCAGCGGGCGGCCGCGGAGGACGGCAGGGGCTGCTCACCGGCAGGTTCAGCTTGATTGCGTCCACGGGCTGGTAGAAGGGCCAGGCGAACTGGTGTTTCCAGAGCGTCTTCACCACCACGTTCTGCATGTACTGCAGCTGGTTGGTCTTGCGGCCGGGCTTGCTGGGGTTGGAGACCTCCGGGGGGGGCGGGTTCACAGGGCCCGGGGCCGCCGGGATCCCCGCGGGGGCGACGGTCGTGGTGGAGGACATCCTCCGGCAGCTCACTCACTTCCCGTCACGGCAACGGCTCAGAGAGGCCCTCCGTCTTCTATGCTCCCTGGCGAGGCGCGACGTGCCATTTCTGGGCCCGACCGGGCGATGCCTGCATGGTTGGGGGAGAGAGGCTGTCACTTCTGGGACCACACCACCCCTCTGGCCTCAGTGGGCTCCCTGGGGCACCCGTCCGTTTGCCTCCCGCCACCCAGAGTGCAGCTGTCCAAAATGCTGCTCAAGCGAACAGTCACCTGGCTCGGGAGGACTCTCTGACCACTGCTCTCTCCACCTGGGAGGAAGAGGCGGCAGAGAGACGTAACTCAGGCACCTGCTCCTGGGTGGAGGCGAGTGTGCCGGGGACTTGGCCACCCTCGGCTCCCTGGCCACCAACCACCACTTGTGGGGGCCGACTGGCTTCCACTGGACTGTCCCCTGTTCTTGGCTGTGTGAAGAACAATCCACGCCCAGAGAGCTACAACACGGACCCGACAGCCAGGGCAGCAGGGCCGCCAAAGCCTGGACGTTCGCAGACCCTCACACAGCGCGGGAGCCGGAGGCCGCGGATGAGGTTCTGCCGTAACCAGGAGACGAGCCTGGGTTTGTGATGGTGACACGGCTGTGACCCGGCCTGGCCTTGGCCAATCAGGAGGGCGAGCGTGGCTCTGACCCTGCTGACCTACACCTCGTCCAGCCCCAGCGTGGCTGCCCTGGTCACACGCAGCACTGGCGGGAGGCCACCACAGCCCTGAGTGTCACCGGCAGAGCTGGGACAGTCCCGAGTGCCCACAGGAACACTGTGTGGTAGAAGAATGCACAGACCTTCCCCGGACACCCAACCCCCCGAGCTGTCATCCGAGGAGGAAGCCAGGACAGCGTGTGCACACCATGCGGACCCATCTCTGCCTGGACAGGTGGGGGACAGGCTCTGGCGGCCGTAACTCTGTGCGGCCAGGAAGTCCCCTCCATCCCAGCACTTTGCTACCATTGAGGTCATCCCGCCCACCTGTGGGACACTCAGACGGGCCAGGGCTGGGGGCTCCCCACGCAGCACAGGCAGCCGCAGCCGCGGGAACGAGCCACCTGCCAGCCTCGTGGGGCAGACGTGCGTGAACCTGTCGACCTGCCGCTGGGCCCTGGATCTGCGGGGTGGGCACACTCCCACCAGAGACCAGCAAACGTCCGTTGCAGGCTGTTAGCGTTCACCAGCGCCTGCTCTCTGCAGGCTCCTTTCTCACGTTCACTTGAGCACTCCTGGACACCAGGGGCTCCCGCCTGTGCCCACCCATCGTCCTGGGGAGCCCACCTGGTGCCAGAGCCCTGGCCGGGAGCCCGGCAGGGAGGGCGGTGATGCCCACACCTGCCCCGCTTCACCACCGGGCAGAAGGCCCACTGGAGTCATCCCAACGCCAGATCCTGGCGGCTTCCAACCTCACCGCCACACCTGCCGGTCTCCCTGCCCTGCCCTCCCCGGGCGGGAGGGGCCCAGGCTGCAGTGGCGCCCCGCAAAAGTGAAGCTGGACCGAGTCAGTCACTGCCCGAAACCCCCGGGGGTCTCCCTCTGACCCAGTGTGAGAGCCGACGGGGCCGAAGCCTGGAGAGAGGGAGGCTCCTGCCCTCCTGGAACCCCAGGAACCCCCTTCCCTCGGGGACCCCAGCAGATAGGGCTGCAGACCTGGCGCCAGGCCAGTGCCCAGGTCCCTGCCACTCACTGGCCACGCGGCCTGGTCCCCTCATTTCCCCACGCGGCTCTGAGGTTGCAGGAGGCCCACACAGGCCAACGCCAGACAGACACCAAGCACCACACAGCCCCGCTGTGACGGCAGTGGCTGGCCCCAGGGGAAGGCCCCTGCTGGCTCTTGCCTCCTTCTGGGGCCTAGGGGTCACCTAGGGCTCAGCTCTCAGGCGTCGGTCTGGGGCTGTGAGGGTGGATGCCCAGCACCTAACGCTGCTGCTGCACAGGCCCTGGGAGCCGGGAGACGGGGGCAGGGACTGAGCTGGGGGGCACTGTGGCATGGGGAGGCGTCCCAAGCTGCAGGCCAGCCTCCTCCAAGCGTGACGACAGGTCGTCACAATGCAACACAGGGATCTGCTTGTGCTGTGTTGGGACGCAAGGCCTAGTGCAGGCCAGGCTCTCCGAGCCACCTTCTTCCAACCACCGACCCCAAACCTGCGGCCGAGGAGGCAGCCAGCTGCAGCCACGAAGGCCAGGAGTGCCCGCCCTGCACTGGGCGCAGGCAGCCTAGCTCAGCAATGGATGGAGGAGCGCCCTGGGCTCGCCAGAACCAGCCCACTGATGCCCGGCCCGGAGCCCTCTTGGTGCTGCTGGGGGACCCAGGTGACGTGACCAAAGCTCCGAGTGCTGCACCAGGTGCCCACATGCTCCCCGAATGCCAGGGGTCACAACAGGCCACGGCGGCCTGAGGGCACATCCCACCTCCATCACCCAGTGAAACGCCACTGACCCCAGCAAGACCTGTGGGGCTGAGAGGAGCCTGTGCAAAAGCCCTGGCACACGGGCAGCTGGGTGTCCCACAGGCCTGGGGCTGTGCATGGCGGTCCAGCCTCTCCTCTCCTGAGAACATAAATGCTGCCCCCAACGTCACCACTGGGACGCACTCAGATCCCTGCACAAACTTCAGGACGACCCACGGGCCATGGTGAGCTGCCTGCGCTGCCCCCAAGAAGCCCTCCCCCAGAAGGGGGGCCACCAGGCAGCCTGGCGCCAGCTGGG
>JAQIFY010006251.1:0-10446 GCA_028533085.1 Varecia variegata
AAGAAATTATCTGGCCAACTAAAATATATATAGAAAAAATTAGCCGGGCATGGTGGCACATGCCTGTAGTCCCAGCTACTCGGGAGGCTGAGGCAGGAGGATCGCTTAAGCCCAGGAGTTTGAGGTTGCTGTGAGCTAGGCTGACGCCACGGCACTCACTCTAGCCCGGGCAACAAAGTGAGACTCTGTCTCAAAAAAAAAAAAAAAAAAAAATGGAGTCTTTCTCCCTATTACACGTCGATGACTGCTGCAGACAGGTCTGTTCAAGGTGGGGGGCGGCGGGCAGCACTCGGTAATCCCTGGTCCGCAGCAACCCAGAGATCAAGGCCGATGCCTGGACTGCAGCCTGCGAGCCGTGTACTAAGCAGTAGCTGAATTCCTGACTCGGAGAAACTGTGAGATCACAGATGATAGTCATTTTAAGCCACTCAAGTTTGGGGGTAATTTGTCACGCTGTAATAGGCAGCTCATACAGATTTTGGTACCTGGACGTGGGTTGCTGCCATAACAAATAGCTAAAAACAAGATAGCTGCTTTCAAACTGGGGTTTCAAAAGGAAGGGAGGCACGTGTTGGAGGAAATAGAGGACGGGTGACGTTTGTTACGTAGTGGCAGGAAGCTGAGTGACACTGTTGTCTGCAGTTATGCAGAAAATGGAGAAGGTGCCGCTCGAACCTGGTGACCTGTGGAAGCAGATTTCCCAGCAAAGTGCTGAAGGTGCTGCCTGGTTTCTTGCTGCTTACAGGAAAATGCAAGAAGAGAGAGAGAAATTATTTAACAAAAAGAGCCAGGACTGGATAGTCTTTAAAACTCCAGAGAGTAAAGGTTGCTAAAATCAAGAAATCGCTTCTGAGCACGGAAAAAAGTTGTGATCTAGAGATAAAGTCAAGGTTGTAACTGTTACCTTTTGTAAAGACCCCAGAAAGATCAAAGGATCAGAGCATTGTGCACCCAAGGGGGCCTTTAAGGAGACTGAAGTTCACCTCACAGACAGGCTCAGCCGGACACGAGGCCACCGGGAGACTGAGCCCGGGCTCGTGGCCTGCAGAGAAAAGGGCTCGGAAGGACGTGTGGGTGCAGCTGTCGCGGAATGAAGTGAGCCCGGGTGAGACCCACAGAATTCCCACAAAGCTTTTGGGAGAAGTTGCCGTCTTGGCTTGAAAGGACACAGACAGTACAAAATGAAAAGAGGCCATTGGACCCCCAAGTGCCACCGGCTGGAAGTGTTGGCGCAGGAGCCTAGGAGGCAGGGCTGAGACCCACGCAGGTGACCAGGAAACAACCCTCAGGCAGAAGCTAACCAGGGGCGGATCACCACAGGCAAGAACCAGCCTGGATTCACTCACTATCGTCACGGAGCGAGGCAGGCCGTTAGACACACGCTGGGAAGGAGGCAGAGCCTGGAGTGATGTGGCTGCCGGCCACGGAGGGCCAGCAGCCGGGACCCTGGAAGAGGCAGGATCCTCCCCCGGTGCCGTCAGAGGAGCACGGCCCTGCCCGCACCTCCACTTTGAACTTCTGCCTTCAGAGCCCTGAAAGGATGGATCTCTGCTGTTTGCAGCCGCCACGCTGTGGTCATTTGTTACGGCAGCCACAGGACACCCACACAAAGGGCATGACAAGGTACCTTGCAGTGGTTTCCTTTTACATTTTACCTATTGCTGGTGAGGTTGATTTATTTATAGGCTATTCAGGTTTCTTGTCAATTCAGTTTTTTAAAAAAAAACAACAGCTCATTGACATAGAATTCCTGTACCATACAATGCACCATTTAAAGTGTGGGATTCCGCAGTTTGGGGGAGGTGGGCCTGCTCGGTGCTCTCAGACAAGTCTCACCAGCCCTGCCTGTCCCCTGCCCCAGCCCTGAGGTCCCTTGCTGATGTGACATCGGCATTGACATCTTTGGCTCCCAAGGACTGGGAGGCCAGGGTTGTGTAGTTGGCGGCAGCTCCAGTCATGGGAAAGGTTATCGCTGATGTCCCGCCTGCCCACGGGGACCTGCACATGCCACCACGGAACCCTCCACAGCCATCAGCAGGCGTGTTCTTAGTCTCGGGGAACAGGGCGGGGAGCGAGGGACCGTGGTAGGCCTGAGCTCATCTGTCCCCCAGAAGCTAGGAGGTGCTCCCTAAAGACTTGCGGAAACACGAGCAGCCAACGCTGAAGAGCACCGATTCCTCACCAGGAGCTGTGATCGGCCTTGTCTATTCTCGCATCTCCCCATGCGATCCTCTCAAGAACCATGACAATTAGGTGCTATCGTTACATCAGAGAGGCTCAGAGAGGTTAAGTAATTTGCTCAGGGTCACACAGTAAACAGGAGAATAAACAAACAAATGAGCGACATGCCATCCTGAAGCCACCCCTTGCTCACCCCTCAGTTTCCCACTGAGGCCTCCCCGCAACTGTCGCCACCCCTTGCTCTGCCCTGAGTGTGCCAATTGATGGGTACACTAGGAGAGTGGAAATGAAGGAAACGTAGTTGCTGACCTTGACTTGCGCACCCTGGGCTGTGGGAGTGGAGGAGTGGAGAGGAGGGTTTAGCTCAGGGGCCCTGGGTGGGGCGGTAGAGCACTGCCAGCTGGGGGCCTGTGAGCACTTCCTGGAGGGGGCAGCATTTGCCGCCGGGGTCCTGCGACCCACCTGGGGGGTTTCTCTCCTTATGCTGTCTGCCAGCCCATCCCAGCAGCCACACAGAATAGCCTCAGACAACCTCAAGTTGTCAGACCTGTTTCCAGGGGCTGCCCCTGGGTGGGGTGCGGGGTGCGGGGGCAGGATTGGGGAGACAGGGTGTACGGAGTAGCTGCAGCTCGGAGCAGTGGGAAAGGGGTAGGTGTGAGGTTTAGGAGGCGCTGCCCTGCCCCGCCCGTGCTCATTAGGTAACCCCAGACAGCTCTCCATCGCCAGGCGTGGCCGAGGGAGTGGGGGGACGCGGGGCGCTCCTGCAGCATCAGCAGTCTGCAGAGGCAGGGCTGAGGCCTGGGGTAGGAGCAGAGTCGGCGCATTCGGAGGCAGGATGTCGGGGAAAGGGAGCAAAGGCGCGGCAGAGGATCCGGGGTCCGAGCCCACGCTAGGGTATGTGGGGCTGCTGGGGCGAGGCCGGGACAGAGGGGCCTTAGGGTAAAAGGCACTGGGTGGGGCCAGTATCAGGCAGGTGGGATGTGGGAGAGGGGTCAAAGGGGGAGACCACCAAGGGTCCCTGCTCAGGGTGGGAGGCTGGTCCTGCCCTGGCTCAGCTGTCCTGTGTGAGACTCACTCTTCCCTGTGGCAGGCTCCCGGGAAACACCCTCGGAGGTGAGGCGTGTTCCCCAGGAATCCCGGGTGTGGGGACAGACCTGGTCCTCCTTTGAGGAGCTCCCTGGCTGGGGCAGGAGACAGCCTCATGGACAGACAGGGAATTGGCAGGGGTCACCAGGGTGTGACTGGGATGTGCTGGGGAGTGTCGGGGTCGGGAAGTGGGGAGCTTCTTGGGTGGTGAGGCCAGAGCTGAGTCTTTGGTTTCAGGTTTTAAAAGCAACATTCATTGCTCATTTCTGATTCAGGAAATATTACATCTCATTGTACAAAATCTCAGAGCTACAAAAAAGTGTTGAGAAGACAATAAAAATCGAGGGGCAACCGATCGTGGTGCCTCACACCTGTCATCCCAGCACTCTGGGAGGCCGAGGTGGGAGGATCACATGAGGCCAGGAGTTTGAGACCAGCCTGGGCAATGTAGCAAGAGCCCATCTCTACAAAAAATTTAAAAATTAGCCGGGTGTGGTGGCACGCCTGTAGTCCCAGCTACTCGGGAGTCCAAAGCAGGAGGATCACTGGATCTCACGAGTTCCAGGCTGCAGTGAGCTGTGATTGTGACCATGCCACTGCACTCCAACCTGGGTGACCAAGTGAGACCCTGTCTCTTAAAAAAACACACACACAAAAAGCACAGGGCACACCTTGGTTGGCAGGCACATGGGACAATGCCGGTGGGGGAGGGGGTGGAGGGGCTGCATGGACCGAGTTGAACCCATCCTTTAGCAGGTGTGAGGAGGCATATCAGGTTGCCTCCCGGAGCCTCAGTTTCCTCATCCTTCGAATGGGGTGGTCATAACCCCCGAGGCTTCAATGAGACGCTGCAGGCAAAGCACTCGCTCCATACTCCAGCTCTGCCTTCCTCCGGCCTCTGTGCAGGGGCTCCCCACTGCCCAAGGGACGAATCCCAACTCTCCCTGCAGCGGGGCCCATCAGGCTTCGACCTGCCTGCTATGTCCTGTTCCTCAAAATCTACCCCACAGGCCCTCTGCACGCTCTGGTCCCTCTGTCCAGAACACCCACCCTCAGAGTGCCTCCCCTGCCACCCACCCAGTTCAGTCAGAGTCAGCTAGGGGCTCTCAGCCCGCCCCTGGAAGGAGCCCACTCGGGCTGATCATGTTTGTGATTATATTGTTTTCGGTGTCATTGTTTCATGTCTGGACGCGAGCACCAAGAGGGTTGGCCAAGTTGGGGGTGGTCACCTGTGTGGCCCAGGTCCCACCAGGGCCTGCCTGGTGGGCAGCCAGGAGTCCTAGAGCCCCACCCCAGCAAGCGCTTGGGCCCCTCCCCCGCCATGGAAAGGCGAGGCAAGAAAGCGCCTGGGATGAGAGGCAGGGCCGGGGTTCAGCTCCAGCCCCTGAGGACACTGCGACCTCAGCCCACCTGTCTCCTCATCTGCCAAGCAGATGCTGCTGGCTGCCGGGAGCCAGCTACTCTCCCAGCAAAACAGGCCCCAAGGCAGGATCGTCGCAAGGGATTTGGAAATAATAGGAAATAAAGAAATAATATAGACGGAGAAATGATTGAGACGGAGACAAAGTGCAGTTTAACTAATGGAGGGGTCAGGGTCCTCCAGCATTCCCGAGAGCTGTGAGGCCAGGACTGAATCCCACATCAGTATTTGTTGTTACAGCAAATACTTTTCTTTTGTTAAAGAATTATGTGTACAGGCCGGGCACGGGCACGGTGGCTCACGCCTGTAATCCTAGCACTCTGGGAGGCTGAGGCGGGCGGATCTTTTGAGCTCAGGAGTTCGAGACCAACCTGAGCAAGAGTGAGACCCCGTCTCTACTAAAAATAGAAAGAAATGATCTGTACAACTAAAAATATATAGAAAAGATTAGCCGGGCATGGTGGCACATGCCTGTAGTCCCAGCCACTCGGGAGGCTGAGGCAGTAGGATCGCTTGAGCTCAGGAGTTTGAGGTTTGAGGTTGCTGTGAGCTAGGCTGACGCCACGGCACTCACTCTAGCCCGGGCAACAGAGTGAGACTCTGTTTCAAAAAAAAAAAAAAAAAAGAATTATGTGTACAGCTCATTTTTTGAGGTTTCCAGGGGAACTTTACCTAATTCTCTCTATAAGAATAGACGGTTACAAAATTTTTCTAAGATAAGCATGTTAAGCCCTAAGTTAGAAACAGACCTAGCTGAGCATACAAATTAAAGATAAAATGTATAAAGTAAGAACACTGAGTCTGTGTACTGCTCTAATCTACTTCTTCTAAACACAGAGACATGTAGTCAGGAGGGAAGCAGGAATAGCCTTGAAGTCTAGGATAGTTCCAGCTGCACGTTATCTGCTGGGCAGGCATTTTAATCAGCTTCTCCGCCAAGGACCCAAACCGAGCTTCTGCCTTGCAAAAAAGCTCAAGGCAATGGCCGGCGGCAAGGAAGAAACGTCCTGTGCCCAATGTCCTCTGACAATGCCTTCCTTGTTGGAAGCAGCTTCTATTCTGTGAACTAACATGTCCACAGATTCCTTCAAGGCAAAGCCCCTGAAACCTCTCACGTCTCTTAGCCTATTTCCCAACAGCTGGCTCCTAAATTATGTTACTGAGCACCAAGTGTGCACAAGTGAGCAGAGGTCATGTAGAGACCTCTGTTGAGCAAGAGAAGAGGTTCTCCACCTGCCTCACCTGGGAAAGGTGCGACTGAACTGGGGCCACGGTCCTGGGATGGATATCAGGACACCTGTGTGCCATAGTACACCCCAGACTCGTCTGCCCTGGGCCCTGAATACTAGTCCTTGAATCAGAGCAGAGACAGCCCTGCAAAGGCACTAGGGAGCCATGGAAGAAGTTAGAGCTGGGCTAATGTGACAAGGAGCTGCTTAAACCCCAGGCAGGGAAAGCTGGGCTCAGGCCAGTGATGTTGGCAATGCAGGCAGAGCTGTGGGGCAGGGCCCTGGAACCCAAAGGCCTGGGAGAGCTCCAGGCCAACTGTGCCACCGCTGGAGGTGGGCCCCAAGCAGCCCCACCCAAGCCTGTCCTCCAGGAAGCGCTTGCCAGGGAATGGCCCATCGTCCCTCTGGGCCTGGGCTGGGCCTGGGCTGATCCCACTCCGACCCTCCACCCAGTCTCTGGGGCAGGATCTGGGTGGCACTCCTCCGGTCTGGCTGTGGGGAGGGCACAACCCGGGTCCCCTTCCAGCCCAAGACAGGGGTTGAGCATAGCCAGTGGACAGGCGCCTGCTGTGTGCTGCGTCCTCCTCCAGGCCCTTGTGCGAGGGGCGGACAGTGAGTGTGGAGGCCCCGTGCTGCCAAGGGGAGGGAGGGTGTCTCTGCAGGTGTGGCCAGGAAGGTGCCAGCATTGGTTCTGGTCTCCCCAGTTTCCACGGCTGGGACTACCACTGAGTCGGGCACCGCTGCTCTTTGTCTTACTGTTCGTCAGAACAGTGACCACGGCAGTCAGGCCAGCAGGCTCCATCCACAGGGGAGCCCTGGTCCTACCTCACAGATGCGCAGAGTGGCCGGTGGGGACAGTTGCTGATGGGGCCACCGGCCTCCAGGGCACCCGGGGGGACGCTGAGCCCCTGCGCACTGCTCACGCCCACCGTCAATGCCAGTGCAGCTCTGAGCAGAGGTCCTGGGAGTGGCCCTGTGGCATGCTGCCAAAGGCTGAGGACTACCCATGTCCCCACGCCGACACACACACACAGGCGACACCCATAACACACAGACACACATGGACACAGACACAGGCACACACACAGAGACACACTCCTACAAACATGCACAGACGTGTGAACACACGCGGATGCAGGGACACACGCAGGATTTGCGCAGCCCCTGGGCTGGGTGCTCAGTTGCCTGTCACACCAGGCCTTGGCTGTCCTCCTCCAAGCGTCCCCCGGCCTCTCCCCCCACCAACCCTCCTCCACTCTACCCTGCTGGGGCTCCCGTGGGCCCTCAGGAAAAGCCCAGATAGATCAAGGCCCCAGGGCAGTCTCAGCTCTGCACCTGCCCCCACCTCCCACCTGTGCCCACGGGTGCCCAGGCCCAGAACATTCTCTGCTTCTGCTTTGAGACCCTCCTTCCAAGACCAGCCAAGGGCCACCACCTCCCCAGAGCAAGTAGCAGCCCCTCCTCAGCGCTAGGGTACCAAATGTGTGCTCCCCTGTGGCCAAACCCAGGCCTCAGTTTCCCCATTTGACATCTCAAAAGCTCTGTGGTCTCTGTCTGAGGCAAAGAGCCCTCAGAGTCCCTGGTTTGGTCTGGGAGAGCCCTGCTTGGCCGTCACGCATGGCCTGGGTGGTCTGGGTTGGGGGTGGCCAGGGGCTGACACAGGTGAGAGTGTGCGTCCGTGTGTGAGGAGCCGAGTGCTGGGTGGCCAGGGTCACGTTAGGTGTGGCGTGCCGAGGGCACCAGGAGAGGAGGGCTGCAGCCCACTCTGGTGTCGGGAGGCTGAGTCCAGGGCCCTCCCACCCAGGCGCGACTGGGAGGCAGGTGAGTGGAGGGTCGAAGGCAGCTCTTGGGACCTGTGAGGCCCCCCAGTGGGTCCCCTTGTGTGTACGAGGCGGGACTGTCCACGAGCCCCTGTGGGTGCAGGTAGGGGCAGGGGTGCCGCGGGCCCTGGGCGGCTGGAGGGCGCCCGTGAAGGAGGGGCAGCCCCTGCCGTCCAGCCCACGCCGCCCCCTCCTGCAGGATGGACCCCTTCGAGGACACGCTGCGGCGGCTGCGGGAGACCTTCAACGCGGGGCGCACGCGGCCGGCCGAGTTCCGGACTGCGCAGCTCAGGGCCCTGGGCCGCTTCCTTCAGGACAATAAGCAGCTTCTGCAGGACGCGCTGGCCCAGGACCTGCACAAGGTGGGCTGGGGCGGGGGTGACTGCAGGCAGGGGCTGCTGGGGTCCTTCCCAGGGAGGGGCTGTACCCTCTGTGGTGTCCCTGTCCTCCCTGAGGGGGTCTGTGCCCCCCAAGGTGACTGGCTGTGTGCCCAACTTTATTCCTGTGTATTTAACACACTCTTCCCTGGCGTGTGGTTTGTGACAGGCACCTTACATTAACTCATGGACACCCACAGCCTTCCTGTGAGGCAGGTTTGATTGCCGACCCCGTGTTGCAAATGGGGAAACTGAGGCACTCAGGGGTTCAGTCACTTGCCTGAGGTCACACGGCCAGGAAGTGGCAGATCAGAATTGCAGCCTGGCTCTAGGGCCAGCTCCCGGCCCGTGTGCGGCTCCCGTAGGACCACTGTGCCACCACAGGGACTGTCTCTATATGCCCCGGGGTTGGGGGGAGAGCCTTCCTGCCCAGCCCTGGCCTGACCTCCCCAAACCCCCTTTGCTGCAGTCGGCCTTTGAGTCGGACATATCTGAGCTCATCCTCTGCGAGAACGAGGTGGACCTGGCCCTCAGGAACCTGCAGGCTTGGATGAAGGACGAGCCAGCTGCCACGAACGCGGTGAGCCCCGCCGGGCCAGAGGCTCCGGCCCAGGCCCCTTCCTGCCCCAAGCCCCAGCGAGTGGCTACTTTCTCAAGACCTCATCTTCTCCTTCGGGACTCCATCGCGCAGGGAGCTGGGGGCGCCGGCGTGCAGGGGTGGGTTCCGGGGTGGTCGTTGGCGGAGCCTCATCGTGTGTCCTCCGCCCCAGCTCACGAAGCTGGACTCGGCCTTCATCCGGAAGGAGCCCTTCGGCCTGGTGCTCATCATCGCTCCCTGGAACTACCCCCTGAACCTGACGCTGGTGCCCCTGGTGGGCGCCCTCGCCGCAGGTGAGGAGGGGCTCCTGGAACCCACGCTGTCCTGGCCCAATCGCCCTTCCCAAACAGAACCTGCAGAATCCTCGCACGTGGTGCCTCCAAGTTCAGCCCCGGGTGGGTGGGGGGCTCGGCCTCCCCCCACGACTTCCCCACCTGCCCTTGCAGGGAACTGCGTGGTGCTGAAGCCATCAGAAATCAGCAAGGCCACAGAGAAGGTCCTGGCTGAGGTGCTGCCCCAGTACCTGGACCAGGTGAGGGTGGCCCTGCCCTAGCAGCACCCGGCATCCCCACACCGCTGCCCTGCCAGCTGAGAAGGACCCCCTGTCCCGGGTCTGCCCCTGAGCCACCTGTCCTGTCTTGCAGAGCTGCTTTGCCGTGCTGCTGGGCGGGCCCCAGGAGACTGAGCAGCTGCTGGAGCACAAGTTCGACTACATCCTCTTCACGGGTGAGGGCAGCCCTGCCAGGTCCTGCGGGAAGGGGACAGCGGGGAACACAGTCGGGGGGACTCTGGAGGGAGGAGGCCGTGGCCGGTGGTGGGAGGCATATGGAGAGCTTGAGGTGTCACGGATGCCAACTGTCCTGGGCAGGCCAGGCCTGGGCAGTCTTGGGGACATGGGATCCTGGGGTGGCCGGGCCAGAGGCGGATCCCAGTGGTGAGGCAGGGTCGGCCCGGAGAGGTGAGTGGGGCAGGACCGGGCCTGCGAAGGTCTCTGTGGAGAGGGAGGGGGCAGGAGTCGGTTGCCTGGACCATCTGATCGAGGCCGACCACGTCCCTGGGGAGCGCTGGGGTAGGCAGATGGTCACGGTCACTGCTGACCCCACCACCTCTCCAGGAGGAGCGGGGCCCCCAGGCCCAGGCCATCCCACCTGGTCCAGGTGACCGAAAGGCCACTCTGCTTTCTTTCCACGCCCAGGGAGCCCTCGTGTGGGCAGGATCATCATGACCGCCGCAGCCAAGCACCTGACACCCGTCACTCTGGAGCTCGGGGGCAAGAACCCCTGCTACGTGGACGACAACTGCGACCCCCAGACCGTGGCCAACCGCGTGGCCTGGTTCCGCTACTTCAACGCCGGCCAGACCTGCGTGGCCCCTGACTACATCCTGTGCAGCCCTGAGACCCAGGAGCGCCTGCTGCCCGCCCTGCAGAGCGCCATCACCCGTTTCTACGGCGACGACCCCCAGAGCTCCCCAAACCTGGGCCGCATCATCAACCAGAAGCAGTTCCAGCGGCTCCGGGCATTGCTGGGCTGTGGCCGTGTGGCCATCGGTGGCCAGAGTGACGAGAGCCAGCGCTACATCGGTGGGTCCCACTCGCCCCCCACAGCCCACCCGGGCTGAGACCCTTCCACGCTGGAGTGGCCATGGCTGGGCCACGAGCCTGGGCCGGCACCTGAAACCTCGGCCCCACTGCCAGAGCCCAGCCCTGAGCCCCGGCTCCCGGTGCCACGATCCC
>JAQIFY010006252.1:0-10446 GCA_028533085.1 Varecia variegata
GTATGGATTTCCATCTATTTACATGCTCTGCGATTTCCTTCCTCAGTGTTTCGTAGTTCTCCCTATAGAGTTCCTTTACCTCCTTAGTTAAATATAAAGTGATCATTTAAACCCACAAAAGGCAGAAAAAGAGTAGAATACAAAAATAGAAATCAAAAAAGGGGCAACAATTAGAAAATAGCACAAATATGGGAGATATTGATTCAACTATATCAACAATCACTTTAAATATCAATGTTCTAAATCTACCAATTAAAAGAAAGAGATTGTCACAATGGATCAAAAAACAAGACCCAACTGTGTATGGTCTACAAGAGACCCACCTTAAATATAAAGACACATATAGATTAAAAGTAAATGAAAAGAGAATGATGTATTATGCTAAAACCCTAATTTTTAAAAAAAGCAGAAGTATATTAGTTTTACATAAAATAGACATGAGAGCAAGAAAAGTTACCAAGAATAAAGAAATATCAGTGATAAAGGAATCAAATAGTCCAGAAGATATAACAATCCTTAATGTGTATGCACCTAACAACAAAGCATCAAGTTGTATGAAGCAAAACTAATAAAACTGCAAGGGAAAAAGGATGAATCCACCATTATAATTGAAGACTTCAGTACCCCTCTATCAGAAATGGACAGATCCAGCAGGCAGAAACTCAGTAAGGACATAGTTGAACCCAACAACACCATCAAGCAACTGAATATAATTGACATCTATAGACTATTTTACTCAACAGTGCCACAATACACATTCTTCTCAAGCTCACAAGAAATTTACCCAGACAGAACACATTCTGTACCACAAAACCATGCCTTAACAAATTTAAAGGAATAGAAATTATACAATGTCCATGCTCATACCACAGAGGAATTAAACTAGAAATAAATAACAAAAAGATATCTGGAAAATCCCAAAATATGTGAAGATTCAACAACACACTTCTAAATAACACATGAGTCAAAGAAGAATTCTCAAAAGAAATTTAAAAATACTGTGACCTAAATTAAAATGAAAACATAACTTATCAAAATTTGTGGAATGCAGAAAAGCAGAGATTAGCAGGAAATTTATAGCATTGCATACACATAGTTTTTAAAAATCTAAAATCCAAGTTTCCACATTGGGAAATTAGAAAAAGAAGAGCAAGATAAATTTAAAGTAAGTAGAAGAAAACAGTAAGAATTAAAGTAGGAATCAATGAAATTCAAAAGAGAGAATGAACAACTCTATTTCCATAAATGTGATAACCTAGATAACATGGGCCAATTTCTTGAAGACACAATTTGCCAAAACTCACACAAGAAGAAATAAATAATCTGAATAGGCCTGTGTCTATTAAATATTTTGAATCAACAATTGATAACTTTCTAAAACAGAAAGATACAGACCCTGATGGATCCACTGGTGAATTCTACCAAATATTTAAGAAATAAATTATACCTATTCTCTACAATCTTGTTCAGAGTATAGTAGCAAAAAGAATACTTCCTAATGCATTCTATGAGGCCAGTATTACCCTCATGCCAAAACCAGAAAAAGACATTATAAGAAAAGAAAACTGAGGCCAATATCTCTCAGGAAGATAGATACAAAAATCCTCAATAAAATTTTAGCAAATTGTATCCAACAATTTATTTAAAAACTTATACACCAAGACCAAGTGGGATTTGCCCCAGGTGTACAAGCCTAGTTCGACATTCAAAACTCAATTAAAGTAATCCATTACATCAACAGGCTAGAAAAGAAAAATCACATGATCATCAACAGGCGAAAACACAATTGACAAAATCCAACAACTATCCATGATTTAAAAAAAGAAAAACTTTTAGTAAAGTAGGAATAGAGGGAACTTCTTCAACTTAATAAAGAATGTCTACAAAAAATTTACAACTAACACCATACTTAACGGTGAGAAACATTGTGTTCACATTAAGATGAGGAACAAAGCAAGGAAGTCTTCTCTTACCATTGTTTTTCAATATTGTACTGGAAATCCTAGAAAATGCAATAAGACATGAAAAAGAAATACTAGGTATACAGATTCGGAGGGAAAAAATAAAACTTTCTTCAAAGGTTCAACAAAAAACTCCTGAAATTGATAAGTGATTATAGCAAGGTTGAAGCATACAGAGTTAATATTAAAAGGCCAATTGGTTCCCTGTATACAACAATGAAAAAGTGGAATTTTAAATTAAAATACACAATACCATTTACATTAGCACCCCAAAAATGAAATGCTTAGGTATAAATCTACCAAAATGTGTACAAGATCTATATGAAGAAAACTATGAAATCCTGAAAAACTAAATCAAAGAAGAACTAAATAAATGGAGATATATTCCATGTTCATGGATAGAAAGACTGAATATTGTCAAGCTGTCAGTTCTTCCCAACTTGATCTATAGATTCAATGCAACCCCAATCAAAATTCTAGCAAGTTATTGTGTGTATATCAACAAACTGATTCTAAAGTTTATATGGAGAAACAAAAGACCTAAAATAGCCAACAAAATATTGAAGAAGAACAGCAAAGCTTGAAGACTGTTACCATCCCACTTCAAGACTTACTGTAAAGCTACAAAAATCAAGACAGTATGGTACTGGTAAATAAATAAACAGATAGATTGATAGAACAGAATAGAAATCCCAGGAATAGACCAACATAAATATAGCCAATTGATCTCTGACAAAGAAGCAAAGGCAATACAATGGAGCAGAGATAGTCTTTTCAACAAATGGTGCTGGAACAACTAGCTATCCACATGCAAAAAAAAAAAAGTCTTGACACAGACCTTACATGCTTCACAAAAATTAACTCAAAATGGATCATAGACCTACATGTAAAACATAAAACTATAAAACTCCTAGAAGGTAACATGAGAGAAAATCTAGATGACCTTGGGTATGGCAATGACTTTCAGATACAACACCAAATGCACAATCCATGAATAAAATAATTGATAAACTGACTCCATTACAATTAGAAACTTCTGCTCTGCAAAAGACAATGTCAAGATAATGAGAAGACAAGCCATGTACTGTGAGAAAATGTTTGCAAAAGACATATTTTATAAAGGATTTATATCCAAAATATAAAGAGAATTCTTAAAATTCAACAATAAGAAAATAAACAACTAGATAAAAAACTGGGCTGATAACTTTAACAGACACTTCCCCAGGGAAGGTATATAGATGGGAAACAAGCATATGAAGAGATGATCCATATCATATGTCATCAGGGAAATGCAAACTAAAACAAGATACCACTACACAGTGATGAGAATGACCAAAACGCAAAATGCTGACAACATCCAATGGTGGTGAGGATATGAAGCTCCATGAGCTTTCATTCCTTGCTGGTGAAAATGCAAAATGGTACAGTGATTTTGGAAGACAGTTTTGGCAGTTTCTTATAAAACTAAACATAATCTTACAATCTGATCCAATTATGCTTCTTGGTATCTACCCAAAGGAGATGAAAACCTTTGTTCACACAAAAATCTGCCCACAGATGTTTATAACAGCTTTATCATAATTTCCAAAACTTCGAAGCAACCTAGAGTCTTGGGAGCAAGATCCTCAGGGTGAAGAAGGATCATCTCAGCAGCCAGTTCAGCTGGAAACTAAACGTTATGTGGAAAATGTATCTTCTCTTCGTGGGGAAGAAGAGGGTGGTTCATTTACATGACTGATCCTAGAAGCAATAGGAAATCGGACCTCAAGGTAACATGCTTTTTAACAAACCTGCACCAACAACTGTCAAGACTATAAAGGGAGAGGCTCAAAGTGAATGGATTCCCAAAGATACTCAGCAGGAATTGCTCAGAACTGCACTAAGGAAACGTCTCAGCTAGTGGCGTAGCTCTGAGAGTATTTCACCAGGGGACAAACATTTTCTGTGGCCTTTTATATTTGCATTTTTTTTTCAAATTAGTTTTACCACCCTGTGGAGAACCACACTGATCAAAGTACCTGAAAAATCCTTTCAGTGATTGCACAAAGAGGCTCACAGCAGCTCCCATTGTTGACTGCAGGACAAGACACAAAGGTTTAGAGACCTGTGCTCCCTGACAATGGACTTTGCACCTCAGAGCTGGTGTCCTTAACCTGTTACACTCGGGCTTCTTTGCACATGCACCTTGAACTATTTTGCTATCAGAAAGTATGGATTTAAATATATTAGAGAAAGCTCTTCACAAAACTGAATTTAAGAGAGTTCATAAATGGCTCCCTGGTTGAAAATAGGATGTTAGCGCCATTCTGAGAGTGGCCAGTGCCACTTCACACCTGTCAGGAGAATTGAATTACCTGATGTAGAAAGGCATCGAGTGTGACTGTGAAGTTTCCATGTCTACAGTGGAATTCAACACATTCCAGCCATGTCACAAATGCTGTGAGGTCCTCTCTACATGAGAGCTTTCTGGCTAGATTTTCTGGGGCTGCCTGCCAGAGTCGATCTCGTCTAACATCCTCAGGATACACTCAGATCTCTTAATACTGCAGCCTCCATAGGAAGAGAATGTCTTGTGGGTTGCCAGGAAGTTCAGGAGAGGAACGGTCCTCTTGTCCATCTCTGTCCTACCTAGTCAGGCAAGCAGCCAAAGCTTTCTTAAATTGGGTTCGGAAATCTAGAGTTATTCTTTAGATTTTTTTTTTTGTGGCTCATAAATACTTTAGCAGCTTGAAGTATTCCTTCCAACTCACAGATTACTACCTCTTCTTTTTAAAAAAAAGGGAAAATATATCTTTTGATTTTGTCTGAGTTCCCAATGATGCCAGCTCAGAACATTTCCTACCCTGTGTTGGATGGCAGGACAAGCCATGTTCTGGTTATTTCTATTCCTGGCTGTCATGGAGCTCAATGTGTATGGAGCCTGTTGCATATAGCTGGCAGGTGGGGCAAGATCACAAGGAAAAGCCTTATTTGTTTTAGTAAAGGAAGACAAAAAAGTACATTACGGAATAAGGGAGAATAAAATTGTACAATAAACACTATATTACTATTCTATCTAATCATGAGTAGTCAAGCACTTCATTCCCGTCAGTTTGACATTAAGCCATGTTCCTAGAGTACAAAAAATTTTATTTTACCCCAAATTCTATAAAGCTATAGATTATTTAGAAAAAAGATAAGCTACTTAGATAAGTAAAGACTACAAGTATAAATTATGTTTTTAAAAGTACAATTGACAGATAAATTTCCTTGGAGTTTTCCATCACTCTTTATTTTATAGCATTATTTAGGGGAACTGCCTATAAGTTAAGTGAACCTGGAGCCAACACCTTCCCGTTGTTGATATCCAACTTCAAGACTGCTGGAGACCACACGGAGACAATGCTGCTGTGTTCTCACTTCAGGCTCCCCTCCCAGGCCACAGCCACATGCAAAGGTCATACCATCAAAGCCTAAGAATAGGGCTTTCACTGCCTGTTCCTCTCATGTCTCAGTTGTTGAGAAGTTATTGGAATCAAGACTAGAAATCAAGTCTAATCTATGTTGGGATCAGATGTCCTCATTCTGTTCGACAGCCATCGCTTGCTAAATCAGAAATGCGTTCCCTCTTGTCTGGTGACCAGATAAGGGGGTGTAAGTGGATGCAGAAAACCCTGCACTGTCGGTGGAAAGCTCCATGCCCACAGACACGGACCAGCAAACTCAACTCTGGGAAAGGAAGACAGGGGCCTGTGAAAACTGAGAATACAATCTATAGAGCAACAACGACAACAAAAAAATCACCTACATTTTAAGGTAGTTACACAACACAAGATTTTAGTTATCTGTTATCTAAGTAACCACACGAAAGATTCCCTGCCATGAAATATGTGCCAAATCATAGACAAGAGAAATGTCAACTAAACCCCAAATTCAACTCTCTTCTATAGCTCTAAAAAAAAAAAATCTTGTGATAAAATAATTTGCTTTGCTATTGCAACTGCTATTATAACTCATTCTTTATTTATACATAACCTGCATACTATGAGATATGAGATATGGAAAGACATGGCAGCACCATATTTTACTGTAACCTAAAGCATTGGTTTATGTTTCATGGGCATAAAAGATTCCCTCATAGTGGCTTTCTTATAACCCAAAAGGAGAAAGCCTCTTTAAGTGACTTTCCATTCACTCTCCAATTTTGTTCCTGACTTAGCTCTAGAAAGTGAAATACATGAAAATACTTTGAAAAAAAGATTATTTGCCTTTTCAAACATTCATTCAACCAGAAAGTGTTCCGCCATGACTGACAGCCTGCCATTCCAAATCAGTCAACTGAACTTGACATTGCTATTAAGCTCTGGCTTCTTTTCCTTTCCTGGTGACAGGTGTCTTCAGGCCTTGGAGTCTGGACAACTCTCACATCTTCTACATTAAAACACTATTTGATCAACTCTTCCACAAGAAAATGGCTATTTTATTTATATGGCCCAAATATTCACTGTATTCTATCACCTGTGAGAATTTTTCTCTATTCATCTTATGTTCTTGATTCTTCTTCATGAAACACTGAAGATATATGTATTGCACCCCTGGGTGTCAGTCCCTACGCTGTGTGATACCACAATGAACAATAGCAGGATCCTCTCTTCCCAGCAGTCACCTAAGAAGACAGGGACAGAGGGAGTCGCAGTGCAGCGTGACCTGTTTCATTCCACAATTCAGGTGATTCGGACTGGCACGCTCTGTGCAGTGATTATTCTCAATTCCATTTGTCGTCTTTATGGTTCAGCACTCTCCAATAGAAATTTTGGCAACGGTGGAATGTTCTAGGCTTCACTGTTGAATACAGTAGCCACTAGCTGCATAAGGCTATTAAGCACATAAAATGGGGTTAGTGTGACAGAGAAATTAATTCTTAATTTTATTTAATTTTACTTCATTTAAATTTTAATTTAAATGCCTCTTATGGCGAGTGACTACCATGTTGGACAACGCAGACATCCTTGGTGCGTTGATTAAGTATTTGATTAAGCTGTAAATTAGCCTTTGAATTATAGAAATCCCTGGGAACTAATTATTACAGGCACTGTGTGATGTCAGGCGAGAAAATGCATCTGATGGTTCAGCTGGATTGAAGGCAGCCTCCTGTTTGAATCAAATCTACAGACGTCTTATGATAGTGATCCATCCATCAGTGGGCTGTAGAGTATCAAAGGCATAATTCTTTCGGCTAGATTCAGCTATGTCAAGGAAAAGGAACCTAGAACATTAAAAAGTAAATCAATAGTCTTTTTTGTTTATGGGTAATTCCTGCCAATTCATCTCAAATCCAATAGTAAATTGATACAAGTCTAAACTCAACACAAAGTTATTGAGCAGAGAAATGTTTTATTTAGAGAACTATTGAGTGTTCAATGTGCTATGAAAATAAAAACACAGGGTTTTGGGCCAGAATTTCAACATTTAAACTACTCATAACCAAAGCAGTGATGACGTGGTCCCAAGGGGAAAAGACCAGAGGGACTTCAGTAAAGACAGTGAGTCAGTACAGGAAAGATAAAGACGCACCCCTTTGAGGCGAAGGTGAGGAAGAGGCAGGGATGCAACAGGGATGCAGGTGTTGAAGGCAGGCCTGGATGTGCCTCCCAGCTCCGACATGGACAGCGTAGGGACCTTGGGAAATTTGCTTTAGTTTTCTCCTCTGCAAAATGATAATAATATCTACCTTGCAGATTGTTGAGAGGGTCATAAATAATGTGTTCCAAATGCCCAGTGCATCTCAATAAATGGTGGTTAATATTATTATGACAGAGTTATAGCCACAGTAGCCAGCACAGTCGAATTCCATCAAGCCATCCTTCAAATTTAGGACATAACCTCTTTTTTTTATAAGTGAACACCTATAAATAAAATGAAGTTCTGTTCCAAGTCCATAGGAGATTCAAAATTGGAAGAGGTGAGTGGAATACAGAAGAAATAGCTCCCTTGTCCACAATTTTTACCTGTTATGGTCAAGACTCCTTTCCTCTGCATTAATACTCTCTCAAATTCAGTGCAGAATTAGGAAGACATTAAAGAGAGAAACGTGAAAAGTAACTGGCTATTCAAATAACTGAAACAGCACTTACTTTTACTGGAAACCCAAATCACGTGTAATCTTTGGAGGGTGGAATTTGACCTTAGAGAAAGGATCCAGGGAAAGAATGATCTAGAATCAATATTTAAAGTCTTCCCACCACTGCCCCAGCATCCCTACCCGTTGTTATCCGTTTGGTTCTGGCACCACAGGCTGCCTTTTTGACTTGTTATCAGAACCAGACATGCAGATGCAATGTTGGACGAACAGTTAACAGAATTCTGGGGCATGAATGTATCCCCCAAAATTCCTGTGTTGAAAACTTAATCCCCAATGCAACAGCGTTAGGAGGTAGGGCCTAAAAGGAGGTGATCAGGTCATGCGGGCCGAGCCCTCGGGAATGGATTAATGTTGCTAGCATGGGAGCCGGTTATTGATCAGGCCCTGGTTCCTCTGTCTTCACATACGCTCCCTTGCCCTCCTGCCGTGAGATGACCCTTGCCAGATGCCAGCACCATGCTCTCGGATTTCCCAGCCTCCAGAAGCATAATCAGTAAATTTCTTTTCTTTATAAAATACCCAGCCTGTGGCATTGTATTATCACGGCTGAAAACTAAGACACAGGACAGCTGGAAGACAAACACGTGCTCCTACGGACAGGGAGGGGGAGGCTTGTCATCCTGCCCACAGCTCTCAGTTAGCGATCTTTCTTCTTTCAAATGTGGACCTTACATTTGTTTCACTAATGATGAGATTATTTCAGCAGTAACCAGGGGACGACAGTTCGCAGGGGACAAGAATAATGAGCAAATAGTGCCTCGGAGCCACGTCATCCGACAGCCGTCCTCCTCCCTAACAGGCATTGCAGTTGGCACCATAATTGTACCAAATTATCACATTGTTATCAAAGTAATCTGCATGCAAATTCTCTGTCACTCTCCCCCCACATTTAAATATAAGTAATTATGTAATTTTTTTAGTTGTAGGTAAACAAAACTCCTTCCTAAACACCAAAATACTAAAGTAAAGCATACATGTTAAAAGCACTCATCAATTAAGTAGAACAAATTTGTCATCACACAAATACAACTAGAAATAAAGGGTAATGAGACGATTATGAGAAATATATTGAGTTAATGTGAGGTTAGATGATGCCTCACCCGCACCATTTCTTAGCTAGGTGATCTTGGGCAAGTTATGCCAGTGTTTTAGACTTTAATATCCTAAAAAATGGAAATAAGAATAGTATTTATTTCATAAAGTTGTAATGGTTAAAGAAATAATGCATGTAAAAAGTCTTTGCATAGAACCTAACATACTAAGAATCAACAAATTATAGGTATCATTGTTAAATATATGTAATCATTTTCTGCATGGTAAATAAACAAATATGTAAAATCATTTGTGCAGGTTAATATATTTGGCATTATGTTTATGCAGCCAAACCACATCTTGTTGTATTTTTCCAATATTTAAAATAAAGAGTACCAAGCAGAATCAATAAGAAAAAAAATTCACATTTAAACACATTGTCATAAATTACAAGAACATCAAAAGCAAAGCAAAAAGTCTACAAGGTATCTGCTTGAGAGAAAGAGCAAATGACCTCAAAAGGAGCAATCATTAACTGATATTATATGCCTCAACAGGAACACTGGAAATAAGAAAACAATGAAGTAATATTTTTTCACACTGTGAAACAATGGAAAATTTGAACTTAGGATATATCCTCTTAAAGAAAGATATGCTCATAGAAGTCCTCAGAAAATTAACTATATAAGTACCAACTTTTAAAACATTCTTGAAGGAAGTACTCCTGGAGAAAGAGAAACCAATCTAAAAAGACTTCATAAGATATGGGAAGTAGCATGATGAAACAAGTTAAAAACTTTTTGAGGTATGATATCAATAGGCAATTAACAAACAGGAAGCAGGAGACCGAAACATAGACAAAAATGAAGAAATCCAGAAATTCAAAGCCTAAATGATACCAACATCAAAAATTGTATCTGGAGATGGACAGAGAACAAAGACAGCAGGAATATTCCAAGGACATTGCTTCTTTAGGGAAAAAAATAAGCACATGTATCATCGTTAGCAGCTTAGGAACAACCACTGACAGGGTAAACAAAGAATACATAACTTTGAACTGGTGTGAGAAACATTCACCCACTCAATAAAATTAGGAAAAAATAAAAAATGATAAATATACAAATATCAAATAAGATATCAGAAGTAAGAACTGAGGCAATAATTAAGTTAGCGTAAGTGAAGTAAGTTCGCAAATTAACATAGCAGCACTCAAATTAGACTAAAAAAGAAGAAGGAGCAGTAATATGCTATTTATAAGACATATATTTAAAAATAAAAAGAAACAGAAAGGTTTTAAATAGAGAGACAAATGAAGATACTTCAGGCACGGCC
>JAQIFY010006253.1:0-10444 GCA_028533085.1 Varecia variegata
AAGGCCATTCTCACTGGAGTTAAGTGATATCTCATTGTGGTTTTGATTTGCATTTCCCTGATGATTAGAGATGTTGAACATTTTTTCATATGTTTGTTAGCCATTCTTATATCTTCTTTTGAGAAATTTCTATTGCTCTCTACCAATAGTTCCTTCATTTTTAAACATTTTTCTTGTCTATTGCATTTAAAACTATGCTTTTCCTTCTAAGTGTAGCCATAGTTACATCCTGCCACTTTTTGTATGTCATAGTTTCAATATCATTCAGTTTAATAAGCCTCCAATTTCTATTGAGATTTCTTCTTTGACTCATATGTTATCTAAAAGTATATTAATTTGTCAACATTTGAAATATAGAGTTTTTTTAGTTATCTTTTCATTATTGATTTCTAGCTTTAGACATTGCAAACAAAATTACTTACACATGGTTTCAACATTTTGGAGTGCTGATATTTACCTTATGGTTGGATTTGGTAAATTATTTACCTCTGTGCGGTTGAAGGAATGTATGTTCTGAAGGGATTTGTCTGGTGTTCTATGTATGTCAATTAGATAAAATTTATTAATCATGTTGTTCAAATCTTTTTTATACTTCTGATTTTTTATTATCTGCTTGTCTTATCACTTTTTGAGAAAATCATGCATAATGATTGGGAATTTTGTATAGATTTTGGGCTACATTATTAGTTGCATACAAATTTAGAACTGTTATCTCTTCCTGGTGAATTTATCCTTTCATCATTATAAAATGTTCTTCTCAAATTGTAGTATTGCTTTTTTTCCTTAAAGTATACTGTTGTTTATTATTTCTTTTGGTTTTCCATCACATGAGCCTGAGTATTTTTTTCAGTGCCAGGCTGGCATTCTTTGTCAAAATTTATAGAAATAATTTGAGACTAGGATGATGTTCTTTTTAAGGGGTTTAGTTTGTGCCTCCCAGCCTGCTAGAGGCAACGGCAGTCGCAGATGTTAGGGGTAGGATAATTTGGCATTTGTGCTAGGTCTTGTTGAATTCTGAGTCAACGTTACCCTACTCTGCAGACCTTTGTTGTTCCAGCCCCGGAGAGGGGTGTTCACCAGGACACTCGTTAGTAGTCTTTGGACTCTGTTTTTGTCTTCCTGTCCTCTTTTGGGTGCCTTTTCTGGGAATGGGAGATGCTACTAGGAGAAAATGTCCTTAAATTCTGTGCTCAACTCTCCAGCCTGCCTTCCTCTGATGTTGCCCCCCTAGTTGATGCCTGTGACATGTGACAAAGACTCTCTTCTCGACCAAACGTGACGGCCTCCTGTGTGCTCCTTTGTGACTAGGCCTCAACCTTGGCCTATAAAGACTTGAACAAAACCCTGACATTGTTTCCAACAGCTCAAGGCCATGTCCCTACAATTGCCCTAACTCCCTTTAAAGTGCTCGCCTGAGAACGCTCAAGGCTGCCAGAAGAATGTGCTGTTCCTCCCAGCCAGCACCTGGAGACAGGGTCCTTCCCCCAGGTGGAAGGGTGGGAGCGTAACCTCAATCAGCACCAGCCGGCAAACCCAGACAGCTGGGTTTCACACGGATCCACCTCTCTTCCCACTTTCTGTCATTTTTCACTGCCTTCATTCCAGTGAGCCCTGTTCATCCCTCTCCCTGTTTCCTCCTGCTGCCTTTAAAAACGTGGTCACCTCTGCACAAACTGAAGTTGAGTTCAGCTCACGCCGGACTCTTCCCTGTTGCAACAGTACATCGCTGATTAAAATCTGTCTTTACCACTGTAACTAGTAGCCTGCTGCCTTTATCTTTAACACGTCTCTGATGACTCCAAGCAGATGAATGTGTGTGTTTGTGTGTGCTCCAGCTTGTCTGTTGTTTTGTTTTTAGTAGGATGGTTGGTCAGAGCTGACTTTTTTGTGATTTCCAGAGGTGGAAGCCTCTCCTCTCTTCACTCTTCCACCTGCTCACTGTGGTTCCACTCGCTGTGGTTCCGTTCAGCTGCTTTGTGACCGTCACACTGGCTGACGGGTTCCACGCCTGATTCATGCTTTGTGACCTAAATCCTCAACAGAGTTTGGCACCACTGGGCATCCTCTCCATGTTGAAACGTGCTTCCCTCTTGAGCCTTGCAACCCTGTACTCCCCTTTTTCTCTGCCTTCCAGACGTGTCCGTCTCAGGTTTTATTGCTGGCTCATTCCACTTTACCTCTAAACGTTAGTTGTGCATAGCTCAGTCCTGACGCCTCTTCTCTCCTTTCTCTTTCTACATTTTGTACTAAGACAATTTTATCCATTCCTGTAGTTTTAAATAACAGGTCGGAAACATGATATTTGTCGTTAATGCCTTCTTCTTTCTCACTTCACACCAGAACTTCATCATGTCCTGTAACTCCAACCTCCAAAATCTGTCTTTTTTCCCCCATTTCTATTGGCACCGCCCAACACCAAGCTGTATTCATGTCTCATTTGAGCTAAGGCAATACATTTCTAACTGACCTCTTTGCTCTCACCCTCTTTTCCCTTCAATCCGTTCTTCACAGAGCAGCCAGTCTTCTTTCTAAATATGTAAGTTGGGTCATGCCATCCATGCGCTTAACAAGCCCTCGGTGACTTTTCATCACAGTGGGAATAAAATAAAAGTCCTGCTGTGGGAGTCTGTGTCCATAAGAAATTGTGTCACCTGCTAAAACAGAGATTTGACAAAGGTATTTAAACAAATCGGGGGTTTATTCTCTCACGTGAAAGAACTCTGAGAGGCTGTAGCCAGTATTGGTTTGGTGGTCGCAAAGTCGTTCTGTGGCTTTGCTCCTTGCTGTTGCCCATGGTCAGAAGACGGCTGGTCGACCTCCAGCTCCACAGTTACTTTCCAAATGGCAAGAAAGAAAAGGGAAACGTGCAAAAGGATCTAACTCTAGTTCTTGATCCCTTTGGAAAAATCTTTTCTGGAAGTTCTCACTCAAAAAGTTCTGCTTATGTCTCCTTGGGAAGAACCTAGTCACATGTTTACATCTATATTCAAAGAGGCTAAGAAAAATAATTGTATTTGAGTAAATTTCCAACGTCCAAAAAAATCAGCCTTCTTACCAGGGAAAGGCAGGGAATGGATTTTGGGTGGGACGTGTCTACCACGAAGGCCTGAATGACCTCACCCTGGGCTCCTCCTCCAGCTCCACAACACAGCTGCTTCCTCTGCTCATCACATCCTGGCTGCACAAGCTTTTGAAACTGCTCTGTCTAAATTAAGATTATGTTGTTAGTCCCCATCATCACAATCTTTTATCCTTCCTTGTTTGAACCCAGGCCGTATCTTTCAAGAGTCTTTGCTTTTATGACTGGGCTGTACTAGTCACCATTCGGTAAACTATATATAGTTATTTCTTGAGATTAGTTTGTCTTCAATCATTCATTATATTTATGAATTACCGAGTTAAATAACTATTCTACATGTTATATGGAACAAAGGAATAAAAAATAAAAACTTGGCTACATTTCTAGTACTGCAATTAAAAGACCAGAGCTTTTCTTTCTAGAGCTTTAGTTTATATTCAGCATTAAAGAGTCCACTAGGCTAATGTTTACTATTCGTTAGCAAGCTTATTCCTGGCCCTCCACTTATGCTAGTGACTAGATCTGTGTACTAGTAAGAAACAGAGCATTTAGTTTGCAATTAAATGCAGTCACTCAAGCCAAAAAGGCAAAGTTTTGCCTTACTAGGGAATTCAAGAAACAGAAAGTAGGTCTTTTATTGTGTGGCAACAGAAGTTTTAAAAGTGGGGTATAGAGAAGATAGACATAAGAAGAGAACTTTTTACTTACATGGTTTTAACTTTTAAAAATATTCTCCAACTACCATTTTGTTTCATTTCAGTCATTGTGGCTGACAGTCTTGCTATTTGCAACTCCGAGTGGATATCCAGCCTCTTCAAGATCACATACTGAGTAGCAGAGCCAAGTTAGAAAAAAAGTCTGGATGCTCAGCCTGACATTAAAAAACAGCAAGAACAACAACAAAAACCTTAGATCTCTCTCGGAGAAAAGAAAACCCAAATTAAGATGTGTTTACCTCCTTTCCTCGAGTCTTTCATGTGGATCTTCTCATTCCACAGCCTGAACCAGACACAGGGTGGGAAAGAGGCCCAGAAGGCAGGCACAGATACTCCGAATTCTAGCCCTTGGGTTCCGTCCTCAGAGCCAGGCACTTTCCAGAGTGTGCAGGGCAGAGCTGCATGTTTCATATCCGAAGCTGGTTGTCTCTGTCTCTGGAGGGTGTGAATAGGGGGTTGCAGCAGCGACCTCTGTACCCTCGGAGTACGGTGGTGGGTCCCCATGCCCTTTGCAAAGTGCCTGCCATCGACGCCTCTCTCCTTTGCGAGCAGGAGGGGAGGTGGCGACGGGGGAGCCGGTTACGGCAGCTTCTCGCTGCGGTGCACAGGGTGCCGGGTTGTCGTTCACTACCGCCTGATGCTCAGCTGCAGTGTGCAAACCACCCAGGCTGTGAGGAATCGCAGCTGAGAAGGGAACGCCTCACAGGGGCAATAAAGCACCTTCTTCAGGAGGTGCCACTGCAGGGTTGTAGGATTTGCATGCGGTGCCGGTTGTGCCTGGAACTCGGGTTATTAATTATTATCCCAGTCGCCCCCCTTGTTACCTCCAAGCTCTCATTATAGCTGCAAATACAGGTACGTTCCACTCCCGCCCCCATGCCCCCGCATATTATGCCACCACTTTGTCATTAACTGCCGAGAGCAGGAGCCCATCAGAGGGACTTTACCCAAAATAAAAGCTCTGCCGAGGAGCGCTTTCTCTTTGTTTGGCTGAAGGGAGAACGGTGGTAATGTAGAACACCTTCCCACTGAAGTCCGACATCCATACTCATCAGGTGGACTTAGACTTTGAGATCATCTTCTGTCATTTTGTAACAATGCATTTGCTTTGCCAAGGGCAGGATCAGCGGAGGATGCTGTTAGCCACGGTCAGAATCAGGTCCTGCTGCAAACGGAAGTGAGGGCATCTCAGAGCAAGAGGTTAACCTGATCATTGCTGTTTACTGAGGCCCATCCAGTGCCTTTCACAAACCTCAGAAGCTTTATGGGATTCAGGCTGACCCCTAACTCTGCTGCTGGTGAAACACGCTGTCCTTGTGCAGGACTCCTCTCTTTTGTAAAATCACCAGCGATCCAGCAATCAATGATTTGCTTTAGAATAGTGGGCTGTCTCCTTGCCCTCACGACCTCTCTTCCTCCCTCGGCATCTAAGAATAATCTCCACCTGGCTAGCCTGGTCCCTTCCCCAGCTCCAGATGATATGCCAAAAAATCCAAGCTGCGTGCACATCGTTTTCAACTTGACTTCTTCTGCTTTTAAGTGGATACGACTATGTACTTACTATTTATGTCTGTAAAAAATCATTCCTGAGTACACAACTAGTGGATACTGACTTTTATACTAAGCTGTAGGAAATATGATAATGTGGATGTAGCATTTAGTGCAGTGCTTAGTAGCTTCATAAATATTGCTACTATTATTTAAGTTCTAATAGTAAGTATACCTGATTGCTGACAATATTTCTCCAATAAAGGTCATTACATTGGAAATCATGCTTCTATACATCTCTTCATTATTATTCCCATTGTCCCAAACTAAGATGTTCAGACCGATATCTCTTCCAGCCTTCACTTTCCCTTTCTTTTTGTAGTGTGTGTGTACGTGTGTGAAAATATATAAAAGAAAATTCTGGCTCCGTAAATATTTGTACGATTTGCTCTGGGTTCTGACATTTTACCAGCTGAGCCTGGACTCCCCACCAACCGAGGCAGCGAGGTAGTGAGCAGTTGTGTTTTACTGGGCACTGGGCAGGTAAGACTGTCCCAACAGCTGAGTCACCATTTATGAATGTTTGCATTTCATAAAATTATATCATGTCCATGCAATATCTTTGCCACTTGAGCGTTCAGAAATAACTTCCCTGCTTCTGTGTATATTGAAACGTGGAGGCAGCAAATTGAGGGCCAGAATGTTTTAACAGGACTGTGGTTACTGTTTTACTTGCTGTGAAATACCCACTTGAGAGTGGAAGGCAGCGAAGGCCTTAATGCATCTTAGGCTGTGCCTGTTGAAAAAGAAAAAGTAGAAGTCTTAGTGGAGCACCAACTATGGGCCACTCACCGGGCGTGATGACCCTCACAGCAGCTCTTTGGAGACAGGTGCTGTGCATTTGTTACAGCTGAAGAATAGGAAATAAAAAATGATCAAAAGACATTTCCAACTGGACAGAGTGAGAGGCAGAGTGTGACTTTGGCCCTGGAGCTGACCAAGAACTGGAGTTCTTGGTCCCACTGCCATGTTCCCTTGGTGAACGTCATGCTTCACAATACTCACCCTGCAAATGCTCGAACATCTCTGTGAATTCCGCTTTGGGAGTATCCTTACTGACTCTTCCCAGTTAAAGAAATCATCAGTATCACTGCAATATTGTCACATCTGGTTTTTTTTCCAAGTTCTGGGTGAAGCTTGGTCACATCTGGTTTTTGACCCAGAAGCACAGGACTCACCTTAATTGTCAGACTTGGTGCCAAACATTTTTTGCCTGTTTTTAGAAATTAAAATAACTACAAAAGTGTCAAAGTTTGCTCCACTGAAGATACCTAGTTTGCAAATAAACCAAAAACATTTCCAAGAAGGGAACATTACAATGTTCAAAAAAAATGGCAGCATCTATAAAAATCAACAGACAGCCCAATTGTGCGGCTAGACTCATCCCCTTATATCTTGTGTTGCTCTTGTTTCTGGTCCTTTGTCTATCCTGTCTCATTCCGTCCTCAGAGAGCAGCTGTGGTGTGCACCAGACACAAGGTGGAGGACACAGAGGAATTGCGTGGCCGTGGGGTCTGGAAGAACAGGGTTTGATTGTCCCTGAACCCAGGCCGGGAGGCGCAGTAGAGGGATTTGAAAGTTGGTGCCCTCTCTTTTCTTCCTGCTCGTCTACACCCACCGCAGTGAGCTGGGGCCATCAGCGTGCTGAGGTGGAACTGAGGTTTCTGCTTTGTGCCATCTTCAAGCACGGATTCCAGGTTTTCGTCTGTTATAGCCCAGGGTCAGCTCTGTTTGGGAAAAAAAGAGAGGAGCTCCTCAAACTATGGAGTGTAGAAGTGAGGAGAAAGCCCAGTAGTATTGAGAAGTATCTTGAAAAAGCCCAGAAAAGCTGTTCTCGGTGGTGACAAGTGACAACGGGATTAAACAAATCTCCTCAGGATCCTCAGCAGCACCTGAGAAAGGCTCTGAGCTTCCTGAGGGCGGTGAGAACAGGGACTGGGATGAGGATCTTCAGGACATCACAAATGAAGCGCAACTTGGTGGGCAGAACGTGGGGACCCTCAGTTTCGTAGGAAAATAGACAACAGATTCTCTTACGTTCATTTAAAATGAAGGTTAAAAATTAGCATTTTATGTTCACACATCTTACAGTTAGCCTGGGCCCATTAATCTTTGTATACAGTTCATAATACACGTAAGAGCCCTCAGCACACTGATTGACACCAAATGAATGTTTAATATTAAATATCTGGCAACTTTTATTGGACCGTGTAATCTTTGCAGAATTGTGGCAAATCGGAAACGTGCCAGGAGTCTAAATGGGCAAAGGCTACTCTGATACCCAAGAAGAAAAAGAAAATGGATTTTACGTATCTTGAGGAGGCTGGCATTGACCCCAGCAAGATGCTACCGTATGTAGTTTGTAGGCATCTGGAAGTGGTAGCAATAATGGCTAAGGAATTAGGCAGTATTGGGTTCACAAAGAACAAGTCACTCCAGAATAGCCCCATTTATTTCTTTGATAGTTATTATCAGGCAGCTATATTAGGGAAATGAAATAGATCTAGTGTTGCTGGAGTTTATCAGAGCATGTAACAAGCTCTGTTATGGTTCTCTCTGGACAAGAAGAAATATGAACTGGGCCTAGGTAGGTAAATTAGAAACTTTGTGCATGATTGTATCTAAAAGGTAATTAATGAATTATCACAATTTTGAAGAGCTTGGGAGTGACACCTGGTTGGGCACCATCCTGGTCAAAATTTTTATCAATTATGTGCACAAAGTAGATTTGAAGAAAGTATTTCATCAAATTTGTCCAACACCCTCTATCTTCAGGACATTTTTAATCCCTGTGGTATTTGGTTCCTTCTTCTCTTCCTCCTCTGTTTGTCCCCTTCACGCTCTGGGAAGGGTGGCAAATAGGATAGACACAGCATGTGCATTTGAAAAGATCATTTCTTGTCCCACTTTTTGTCCTGCTAGACACATAACTGATGAGTTTCACATATAAGAAACTCCCCTGTAGGCATATTCAGGTCTTCATTAGCCACAAAACAAAGTTGTAGAGAAATACAACACCTTATGATTTGTAATTGCTAAAATGATCGGCAATGCTTGGCTAAGATACCTGAGGATCCACGGCAGACACATGACCAGACACGTCTTCGAACTGATACGTTCTTTCTAGATTCAGTGTTCATTTAGCCCTGAATCTATGTTGGGGGGTACAGAAGCAGAGGACCACTTGTGACACCACATGCACTGTCTTCTATTCCCTGGTCTGTTCAAATTTGCGAATCTGCAGAATGAAAGCCCTTCCGTTCCCTGGAATCCTCCCCGCTGAGAGAGCGGTTTAGCAATCATCTTCTGTTACTCCCAGGAGCCTTCTAGATCCTAATCAGCACCTCTGAGTAAGCCTGGTAACCACATATGTACTTTTGCTCAGAAACAGTTCTGGCAGCACCTGCCGGATGTTTTAGGGCCCCCAGAGATTAGAATACTGGAGACAGCAGGCTGGAAACCCAGCTCCTAGCATCAGGAATCCCTTATTACCAAGTGACCGTATAACTTATCATTCAAACGGGGACACTTTAGAGAGTGCAAGGAGGAGCTATTGATACTGTTGCTGGGGCAGCTGAGGTCAGGCGGGGACTGCCCCGGGCCAGTCAGGATCAAGGTTACCCTCCTCAACCCTCCTTGTAACAACTCTCCTGCTGCAGAGAGAACAAGAGGCTGTAGTAGGATGGATCCTTGGTCTTAGTTGCAGTCCATTTTCAAAGAGACCCAGTTGTTTCTCTTCTTTGAGGTTCTTTCCCGATCTCGTCTCATCTCAGAGGATAAGCAGGGTGAGGCCTGGTTAGTGCTTGGGTGGGAGGTCCTATTCCTAGTTCCTGAAAAACAAGACCCTTCTCCCTGGCTTTTGTGGTAAGTGCTTGTCACTCTGAATGACTAAACGTAAGTCTCTGTCTTGAGTCTGTGCCATGGCAGAACGAAATACCAGTCCCTTTATCTCTTGGCCTCCAAGGAACACAAGTCGAGGCTCTGGGGGTTTCTCTTGCAGCCTCTTCACCTGACTTGAGGTGAGGGGACACCTTGACCTGCTGATGCAGGTTGGAGGTGAGTGCTCAGCTCGTGCATGGAGGACCAGTCAATGCCATTGCCCAAAACCTGTGCTTGGTGTCCACAGTCTCACTTTGAAATGCAGGTGTACTTGGCAACTGTTATTTCACCCTTGGCCTTCAAGGTCACGGCTGTAACTTCCTGCTGTGCTTTTGCAGAGTGCCATCAACCCGAAACAAAGGTTCTTCTTAGAAATTATACCTCAAAATTTTCTTTTATAAATGTCTTTGATGACCTTATTCGCTACATTAAGCGCTGTTCTTTTGGCAAACTTTGCTAATGATCTATCTAATATCCAGTCTCTCTTCCTTCCCTGGTGATGAAACTCTAATTTTATTTGCGGTGGTAGCGAGCCTGGTTAAAAAATATTCCATCCTCTTCAGACTTCCTAGAAAACAGGGATTAACTTGTGATTCCATTGATGACATTCTCTACATTAAGCGCTGTTCTTTTGGCAAACTTTGCTAATGATCTATCTAATATCCAGTCTCTCTTCCTTCCCTGGTGATGAAACTCTAATTTTATTTGCGGTAGTAGCGAGCCTGGTTAAAAAATATTCCGCCCTCTTCAGACTTCCTAGAAAACAGGGATTAACTTGTGATCCCATTCCGTTCAGTGAGATGCAAGTGGCGGTTACTGGATGAGGTTTCTGGGAATGCTTTCGAGAAGAAGACAGTTGATTCACACATCCTTTCGCCTTTTTGCTCTTTTCTGCTTCTTTCGGCTTGCCATGCACACGTGATGTTTGGGGGTCCAGCTGCCACCTCGAGACTGTAAAGATGAAGCTGCACAGTGACGATGGCAGAGCAGGAAGATGGGGGAGCCGGGGCTCACGGAACCGTCGTCCTACCCTGCAATGCCTACACCTGCACCCGTCACGCACGGCAGCTAAATCCTTGCTCTGTGTAAGCCACTTTCTCAGGGATGTTCTGTTACTTGCAGCTGAATATATCGTGTGACCGACTGAGTTCTCTGAGAACCCTGTGTCTTTCTACCTGCAGTGAGCAGAGGGTAAAACACAACTGTGTGCTTTCACACACGC
>JAQIFY010006254.1:0-10442 GCA_028533085.1 Varecia variegata
GAAGTTCAAATCTGCAGTGAGTAGTGAGCTATGATGGCACCACTGCACTCCAGCAGTGGGATTTCCCCGTGGGAGTGCCTTGTGTGAAGGAGAGGAAGGCTAAATGACCCACGGCCTCATTCAGGATGGGATCTGTAAGCCAAACGGTAGGAAATGAAGCCTTCCTATTGCTGAGGATGTTGGATGCCTGGTGATTTACTTTATCTACCGTGGGAATTCAGGGTATGTGGAAGAGAAAAGTGAGACTTGGGGGCAGGGGAGGCACAAGGAAAAGATAACAGAGGAGAAAAATACTTGAGATTTCTATGAAGTAAAGAGAATATATTTTCTGGAGCCAGATGGCTGGGTTCTCATCCCACCTTGACCATTTATAGCTGTTGAACCTTGGGCAAGTTTCTTAGCCTCTCTGTGCCTCAGTTCCCTCATTTTAAAAACAGAGATAATAATAATACATACATCCAAGGAGGGTTTGAAAAGATTAAGTAATCTAATTTAAAAATTTAAAAGAGTGGAACATAGTAAATGCCCCATCAAGTCTTAGATGATATTGTCACTACACTGAGGAAAAGTACAAATAAAGGAAAATATTATTTTAGAGCTCTTAATATAAAAGAAAGGATTACCTGTTTTTGTGTTGGACCTTGTTTTGAAAAATAGCCAAAGGAGAAGAGCCATGGGAACTAAAGAGGGGGAAAAAAAAAACCTCAGTGATATCTTTAAAAACTCATGGAAAATATTTCTAAAAATCAATTTCATAAAATCTGACTTACTTTTATGAGAAGTTGCCTTCCAATGCCAAACTTCACAAAGAATAAAAAGAAAAGTCCTGCAAACATCAGCTTAATGACAGAGGTGATGCCTCCCACGGTTATGTAAGCAGCATACTGAACCTAGATTGAGAATATAAAGTTAGAACGTTACTCCCTGCATTTTAGACCAAGTAATACAAGGATGTTGGCTACTTCTACCTTTCTCTTCAGTCACAAATACGGAACAAAAGCAATTTCCACTTTATGAATGCATGATGTTCTATAAGCTTGTTCAGAGACCAGACATTGGGAGACTATTTGTTAAAGAAATTATTACAAATGGTAATTAGCTTCCCCTATTTAAACACAAAAGTCCACATAATCTACAATATATATCTGAGTTTAACAACAATACATTACAGAATGCAGACTCCACTTACACCCCTCCCACGAGAAAAAACCCTTCACCTTTTAACTTGAGATAGTTTCCCCTTGAAGTTTCAGCAGTGAAAGCAAGTACTTCCCTCCCCACGGAAGTAGGATGGTGCTCTGGAGGTAGCAAGGAAAGAAGGGACAGAGAGGTCCCAGACAGCTCCACAAGCAATAAAGAGTGTTTCTAGCAGCCGAAACACTAAACAGGGACTGCTGAATGCTTATGACACCAGGATTTCTTGTACTGAATTTGTTGTTGTTGTGTTATCGTAAAAAGGTATTCAGCAGGCAAGATCTGAATCATGGGGCATGGCTATTACCACCCCCATAAAATGCAAAATGCTCCACGCTAACAATTCTATTTCTGGAAGCTGAAACCTGCATTATTTAGCTCTTTCTTTTTTTGCCTTATAAACAAAAATATCCTAAATAGATAAGGGAACTGTAACAAACATAAAATACTCTTTACTAATAAATAAATCGTATATACTTACTGGTGATTCCTCTAAATTTTCATGCAAGTAACGCTGAGTCCGCTTCACAACAGACACATCAGATCCCAAGAAAGGAACAGAATATACGTTGAGTTCTCTACAAAAAGAAATTGGCCACCTGCAAGACAGACCCATGAATATTTTGCATTTTCTCCAATTACAGTGACAACTTTAGCTGGTAAATTTTTGAATAAAAAAATCAGTAACTTTTTTTGAGACAATAATAAAGGTGGTGGATTTGCTTTTAATTAAAATTTATTTCAATAATTCTTCCTTTGTTCTCTACAACTATACCCAAATAAATGACAAGTGAAATAGTGTAGTATTCTTCATATCATGGACATTTAACACATGTAGTTTAACTATGTTTTACCCCATCAATTTTCCTAAACAATAAAAAGAACATTCAACAGCCCAATCCGAACCTCATATCTATAAAGTTCTCACATAAGTGCTATTAATGAAATTAATCAATCTACATTAAGATCAGCACACTTTGAAATGGTGGTTTTACTGGATAAAATTTAATTGACATTTAAAAGTCATCATAAAATTCACTTTCTTCCTAGTATTAAAATGTATTATTATATATGAAGTACTTAAGCTTATGGTAACATATTGAAAACAATCCTGAACCTACTACAAAATAGTCTCCAAGCTTTTCTTAGTAGCATACTTTATTAATAGCCAATGCAACAACAATATATTTAGATTATCTTAGATATATTAAAGAATAGATTCTCATTCCCACTGCTTCACTTGACTAGAAGAAAAAAAAAGAATAGATTCTGAGATAATATACCTTCTTTTCAATTTTGGACCAACAATTGGGAGAGGTTTCAGATTTGATGCTTGTCGTAGTTTTCTCAAATTACTCTGATCTCCAAAACTATAAATTGCTGACTTCCAGGTACCATCATGAATGCACAACCCCTAATAAAATATTTCAAGAGTTGAAGAAACACGTTTTAAGGGGTAATTACTAAAATGTAAAACCAAGAAACTTACAATTGTTACAAACAACATTTCACTACTATTTGGACAAGACATAATCCCTTATTTAATAATTTTGAGATGAATTTTCATGACCAACTAGGCAGCATTAACACTCATTAGCTGGATCATATTCAATATTTATACCAACATAAGCCCTTCTTTCTTCCTACCATTATTTATGCTCTGTGTAATAAGTAATTATTATTCAACTAATCGATGATATTCCTTCAAAATCTGCCACTCTAAACCTATTCCTATCCTATGCTGATTCCTCACAATGTCAAGACACATTCCTGTGCAGACATTTATGCACACACACAGCGCACTGTCCGTCTACCCATCCTCTGGTAACACCTGCTTCCCCACCCACCTCCATCACCACTTAGTCTGGCCCCAACTTATATACCTATCTTTCTGCAGAAGTCTTGTTAAAAAATTTTTTTTAATTCTGAAGTTCATAAATATGATTTATATTTTATTTCCTCAATCCTTCAATTTCTTTTTGATACTACAGTCAGTAGAGAATCCTTTTCTTTTCTTTTTTTTTTTCCTCTATCTGTTGCCTGAGCAAGAGTGCAATGGCATCCTCGTAGCTTACTACAACCTCAAACCCTGGGCTCAAACAATCCTCCTGCCTCAGCCTCCTGAGTAGCTGGGACTACAGGCATGTGTCACCATGCCCGGCTAATTTTTTTCTATATATATTTTTAGCTGTCCAGATCATTTCTTTCTATTTTTAGTAGAGACAGGGTCTCGCTCTTGCTCTTGCTCAGGCTGGTCTCGAACTCCTGACCTCGAGCGATCCTCCCAGAGGAGGATCCTCGAGCCTTGGCCTCCCAGAGTGCTAGGATTACAGGCGTGAGCCACCGCACCTGGCCAACATGCTCTACACCATCCCACCTTTGTGTCTTTTACAGTATTTCACCCCATCTCTTTAATAACAAACACTTTCTCTTTCCTGTCAAACTAAACTATTACCTTTTTAAGGGCGGGGTTTGCATCTTATCCACTGACATATCCCTTTATCTTACCCTACTATATACATCTGCACCACTACACAATGTTTGTTGAATGAATACATTTTAGAACAAATACTTATGAAGCCACAGAACAAATCTAGAATTTGGCTAGGCACTACTGGCAATAAAAGTACTATCATAAAATCTGATCCTTTCCCAGAAATACAACTGTTTTATGTTCCTAAATAGACTATAAATTCAGTAAGACTAGATTTACTTCACACATTTCTTTTATGGTCACAACAGGACCTAACTCCAAGTTAGGCACATAGTAAACATATACTGACTTGCACTAAAGTGAAAAATTTCTTGGCCGACAACATTTACTACCCAACAGTAACACATGCTTTAGTGTTGAGATCATGGTAATTCACTTTAATATAATGAATTGTGCAGTTGTTTTTAATGTAAGTTATATTTTAAGTCAAAGTAATCTCAGTAATTTTATATCTTTACTTTTTAAAATTAAACATAGTGACTTTCATACATTAAAAATTATAACTACATAAAAAATTTAATTAATCTAAATCTTTTTAAGACACAAGCATCATTTCCAAAATGTTTTTAATATTAACATGAAAAACCACTTGACAAACAAGAAAACGAACCTCAGGTCCTGCATGTACAGTTAGGAAACTTTCCACAGCAGTCAAAGTACCTGAAAGAGTTAAAAGAATGGTAAAAGTAAAATCAAACAAGATTTTTTGATTATTTAGCCAGGATGAGTAAATAATAAACTATTCCTATTCACTCACGTTTACTAAGCCTACAGCTGATACAGCCAGAAAATCTGTACAGATAACAGTTTTATTATACTTTTGTAAACAGACTTAAGAAAGAGCAATTTACATAAACTCTAACTGCTAGTACTGAAAAAATCTTTTCCAGTATTTAAACTGAAAAGACTAAGAATCTCCCTCAATAAGGCAACAATTTAGCTTACTCATTCTGGAAGGCCCAACAAGCCACAGTTCTCAAAATCAGATCTATGGGAGTTATTCTGTTTTCAAATATGACAGCTTTCAAGAGGCTTATTAGTAGTGGCGTACAATGAATGCACACAAAAACTATCAACACACACTTTGATGGCTTATAAAATACTTAAAGCTGTTAAAATGAAATAAAATATAAGTATAAAATAAAAATCAAAAACCAAAGCCAGAAAAAAGAGAGAAATTATATTAACCATGAAGACTAATATATAGGCATAGTGGTTAAGTATTTAATTATTGAGTTTCTCAAGAATAGTAAGGCAAAAGAAAACCATAATGGGGCCAGGCGCAGTGACTCAGGTCTGTAATCCTAGCATTCAGGGAGGCCAAGGTGGGGTGATCACTTAAGGCTAAAAGCTTGAGACCAGCCTGAGCAACATAGTGAGACCCCATCTCTACAAAAACTTTTTAAAAATTAGCCAGGCAGGTGGGCATGCCTGTAGACCCAGCTACTCAGGAAGCTGAGGCAGGATGGCTTGAGCCCAGAAGTTTGAGGTTGCTGTGAGCTATGATGACCCCAGTGTACTCTACTAGCCCAGGCAACAGAGCCAGACTCTGTCTCACAAAAAAAAAAAAGAAAGAAAGAAAGAAAAGAGAAGAGAAGAAAAACATAATGGGCTGGCTAATTCTCAAACTCTGATAAAATAACCAGAGAATGTGACCTAGGTATGTGGCTCTGTGATCTAACCCTATCCACAGAAAGCATATAGACCAACTAAAACAGTAATCTAATAAAGTGTAGACCACCTGCATCAAAAATCAGCTGGGGTACTTGTTAAAATGCTGAAGGTTTCAGTATCTGAAAAACACTTTCTTTACAAATCTTAAAGTAATGTTTTCCCCTTAAGAAAAAAAAAGACCTATTCAAAATAACAACAAAAACTATCAAATATTTAGAAATAACCTCAATAAGAAATATGCAGGATGATCATGAAGAAAACTTCTAAACTTCACAGACTTTAAAGAATTTTTTTAATAAATGGAGACATACTAGGTCCATGGATTGGAAGACAAAATATTTTAAAGATATTCAATTCACATTCCTCTTTTTAATAGGAATGGTTCCAATGTTTCACCATTAAGTATGGTGCTGGCTATTGTGTTCCAACATTTATTATCTAAGAAAGTATTCTTCTAAATTCCTAAAAATCTAAAATCAGTAAATGGCATGAGTTTTCAATTTTCAAGTCATTTATTGAGAGGAGGATATAGCTTTTTACCTCTGATCTTATGAAGTGGTGATTATATAACTTCCTAATGTTAAACCTGGGTATTAACATATCATTCTTTTTAAATGACATTGTATATTTTTTTCTTTTGAGACAGAGTCTCACTCTGTTGCCTGGGCTAGAGTGCAGTGGAGTCATAGCTCACCCCAACCTCAAATTTCTGGGTTCAAGCGATCCTTACACCTCAGCCTCTTGAGTAGCTGGGACTACAGGCACGTGCCACCACACCCAGATAATTTTTTTTTATTTTTTGTAGAGATAGGGTCTTGCTATGTTGCTCAAGCTGGTCTTAAATTCCTGTCTTCAAGCAATCCTCCAACCTCAGCCTCCCAAAATGCTGGGATTATAGGCATGAGCCACTGCGCCTGGCTGCCACTGGGTATTTATTAAATTTTTACATAGCATTCTCTTTTTTTACTTCTAAGCCTTAGTTTGTCTATAAGACATTTTCTTCTTACTTCTAATTTCACAAGCAAGATTTATTTGTAGTTTTTGTATGTACGTATGCTATCTTTGTTAGACTGTGGTTTCATAGTTATGCTTTTTGATATAAACAGGAGCACTTTCCACTTTTTTAAGCTCTAGAATAGTTTACATGGCACTGGAGTTACCTTTTTTAGGTCATATTCTAAATGAACACTTTTTAAATAAGCATGACATTACTATCTTTAATTGTTTTACTGTAACAGTGATGATTTTCTCCATTCTTAAGTAATTATCTTCATTTTATAAATGGGGTGAAAAAAGATGCCTACTTCTGTGTACATTCTAGCTTTGATGGTTAAAAATTTAAAACCTTTTAATTATAATATGTATAAATTATACTTTAAAATGTGTTAATTACTAAACAAAGCAAGTTTGGATTTATAATGGCTGCCAAAGATTTTTTTCCAGAAATTTTACAGCTCTAACCATAACTAAATTGAGACAATGGATGCTTCTTCATTTTAAAACACTTGTAGTACTATCCACATCTCAACAATAGTGTCAATAGCATTTCATTAAAAGTGTAGCTATATTAAAAACACTGAGCAACACAGCAAAACCCCGTCTCTACAAAAAATTTTTAAAAAATTATCTGGGCATGGTGGTGCACACCTGTAGTCCCAGTTACTCAGGTGGCTGAGGCAGGAGGATGGCTTGAGCCCAGGAGTTTGAGGTCTCAATGAGCTATGATAATGCCACTGCACTCTAGCCTGGCCAACAGAGTGAGACACTGTCTCAAAAAAAAAAAAAAAAAAAAAACCAGAAATAACAAAACATGTGTTTTAATATTATTCATTTTTAGCTATGTTTCTTTTCCCAACTAGATTTTAGTTCATCACAGTTATGAACATGAAATCCTTCTATTGTTAAATTCAATTATTGCTTACTGATCAATAATTACCATTCATTTTATTTCTGGTGTATATTACTCCCAGATCTGCTGGAATGGAGTCAAAGCCACTGCTTCCAATGATATAAACCCCTTTTTCTGCAGCTTTTTCATGATACTTCCACTTCATTAATTCCAGAAACTAAAAAATCCAGAACAAGAATCTGAATCAGAGCTATGCAGAAACATCAATATTAAATGATTTCTCTTTAAAGATAAAGCAATTTAACTTGGAAAATGCTGACCAGTATTGCTCTGCAGCAAAATATTAACTGTCCCAATGTTTTTTTACTTATTCAGCAAATACTGACTGAACACATAGTGTGTGCCAGATGGTGCACCAGACATGCTTATCTGACTTAATGATACTGAATATTTTTAGAATTATTTTTAAATGTAAAAGTAATACCTATTATAAAAATTAAATTAATATTAAAAATACAAAGCAAGCAAAAAAAATCACCCCAAATTGCATTACACAGATGAACATCATTGCAGATACGTAACTATGCATATATAGAGAGGGAGGGGCAGGAAAGGAGGCGATGATAGAGGAGATAGGGGAATAATGTCTGTTCAAATCTTTTGCTTATTTCTAAAATTAGTTTTCTAGAATAGTTTTAGATTTACAGAAACATTGAATAGTAGTTCCCATGTACTCTGAAATCCAGTTTCCCCATTAACGTATTTTACATTAACATTTGTTATAATTAGTGAACCAATATTGATACATTATTATTAACTAAAGTCAACAGTTTATTGAGATTTCATTTTTATCTAATGTCCTTTTTCTGTTTCAGGATCTCATCCTGGATACCACATTACATTTAGTTGTCATGTCTCTTGAGGCTCCTTTTGGCTGACAGTTTCTCACGCTTTCTTTGTTTTTAATGACCTTGACCACTTTGAGGAGCGCCGGCCAGGTATTTTATAAACTGCTCCTTTACTGGAATTTATTTCATGTTTTTCTCATGATTAAACTGGAGTAATGGATTTTGAGAGGAAGACTGCAGCGGTAAAGTGCCATTTTCATTGCATCTTATTAAGGCAACGTACTATCAAGGTGATTTATCAGTTTTGATGTTGACCTTGAACACCCAGCCAAGGCAGTCTCTGCAGGTTTCTCCACTGTAAAATTATGCTCCCTGTCCCTGAGAGTGGAGTAGCTACATAAATTATTTGGAATTCTGCACAGATTTGTCTCTTCTTATCCCTCTGCCCACTTTTTAAATGGGTTATTTGCATTTCTATTATTGACTTGTAAAAGTTCTTTATGTATTCTGACCTTTTTAGATTTTATTTTATTATTTATTTATTTATTTAGAGATAGAGTCTCGCTTTTGTTGCCCGGGCTAGAGTGAGTGCCGTGACGTCAGCCTAGCTCACAGCAACCTCAAACTCCTGGGCTCAAGCAATCCTTCTGCCTCAGCCTCCCAAGTAGCTGGGACTACAGATATGCGCCACCATGCCCAGCTAATTTTTTCTATATATATTTTTAGTTGGCCAGATAATTTCTTCCTATTTTTAGTAGAGACAGGGGTCTTGCTCTTGCTGGTCTCGAACTCCTGACCTTAAGCGATCCACCCGCCTCGGCATCCCAGATTGCTAGGATTACAAGTGTGAGCCACTGCGCCTGGCCAGATTTTTATATTACTTTTATGGTAGCTTTCAAGATGACTTACAAGCTTTTCACTATTTTCTATGTTCTGGGATATTTTAAATAACACAGGAATTGTTTTGTTTTGTTTTTTTAATTCATGATTCCTGCCTATTTTTTTAATCAATTTTGGTAATTTACACCTTCCTAGTATTTTCCAATATACATTACCAATTGATAAACTCTAAGCACATATAATATTGGCACACTGATGACAATAATCAGTAGAGACTACGTAGACATATGAGGTTACCATTTTAAAGGTGTTAGTGTAGCTTAGTGACTGTTAACACATTACTTCCTGCAGTCAGGCAAACCTCAATTCAAGTCCTAGTTCTCCTACTTACTAGGTCCATGACTCTTAGCAAATTACTTAACCTTCCTTAACCTTTAATTTCCTCATCTATAAAAAAAGGAAGAAAGGCCAGGTATTGGTGGCTCTTGCCTGTAATCCCAGCACTGGGGGGCTGAGGTGGGAGAATCACTTGAGGCCAGGAGTTCAAGACCAGCCTGGCTGACAAAGCGAGACCCCATCTCTACGAAACATTAAAAACAAAATTAACCAGGCATGGCGGTATGAGCCTGTAGTCCCAGCTACTCGGGAGGCCAAGGCAAGAAGACTGCCTGAGCCCAAGAATTCAAGGTTATAATCAGCTATGATCACACCACTGTACTCCAGCCTGGGCAACGGAGTGAGACCCTATCTCTCAAAACAAATAAAATAAATAAATAAAAATAACAATAAAAAACTGCTTAGCACCATGTTGGGCAAATGGTAAGCATTCAATAAATGTGAGTGCTAAAAATATTTAGGTTGAGGGAATTTTACATTTTCTGTCATGTTATCAAGGTGCCTAATTTTAAAAAGAGAATTCAAAATGAAAATTACAAAAGTGAAATTCGGATTATAAAATAGTATACTATTTTAATTAATTCAGTTTGCAGCATAAAGTATTAATAGCTGCAAAAATCAGCATATCCTATATACTAAGGACCTAAGAAACAAATTCAAGAAAACTGAAGCTAAAGATCTTACCAGTAGTGCTCTCCTTCAAGATATCAAGGGAATACCATAGAAATAGCATCTCTAAACACTAGAAAGGAGTTGTCAACTTCTAAATGTCTCAAAATTGCACTAAATATTTTCTACTTCATTAATAAGAAAATCATGTGTTGTTAATTCTCTGTTTTTTCCTTTCCATTTTACATACCTGAGGCTCTCCACAGATGTCGACACAACTGGTTCCGTTTTCAATACATGCTTTTACTACAGGTTCTCCATAACATCGATACTGCAGGAAAAAGAAAGCCAACAGGTTACTCTTTCTTGACAAGTTTAAATGAATGAAATGCCATTTAATCTTGGAAGTACAGTCTTGGTTATCAAGAAATCAAATGTTAATGAACACTGTGGGGGGCCAAGGCAGGAGGATTGCTTGAGCTCAGGAGTTTGAGGTTGCAGTGAGTAACAATCCTTCATTTCAGAGGAGACATTTCTC
>JAQIFY010006255.1:0-10441 GCA_028533085.1 Varecia variegata
GTTCATTGGAAATAGATTCCTACTCAGATATAATAGAGGTTTCCTCAAATATGGAATGTTTTCCCACATGAATATTCCTAGACAGTATTTATGGATCAAAACCACTTATTTAAAGTGAACATTTGAGCAAACCTCAGTCTTACTGGAATTAACCTTTTGAAAAAACATAATGTAGCAAGAACCATAAGGAAAGTGCTAAAAGCAATGGTTGTTTTGCTTAATGGAGCAAGTCGAAAGTGTTTGACGCTGCTCTTAATAGTAGTCAGTAAAACAGTTGCCAGTAAAACTTAAGTGAGGAAATTAATCCCATAATAACAGCATGCATGCAGATCCAACTCAAATAATAGCAGTGTGATAGCATGGAAGAAAGAGGCTTTAATTTGGGTTTTAAAATGTATTCAGCAGGCGAATTGCGCACTCATAATAAAATAATGAATTTTATTATTAAGAATTGTGAAAATACAGTATCAGGTAAGTTCTCTGTAACCTAAAAGTATTAAATAATAGTTTTTCAATCTAGATTCTACTATAATCAATCATTCAATAAATATTTATTAGGCACCCACTACTTTATACCAAGTACTTTGCTGCTAGGCTCAGAAGATGTATTATAAATTGAAGTAGTCCTCGTTCTCAAGGAGTTCACAAAACAGTGGCAGAGATCATCAAATAAATAAGATTTTAATAATATAATGTAAAAAGTTCTGTGACATAGACTGCTGTGTGGGCACAAATGCCGATTTCATTTTCCTTCTGGGAAACTAACTAGAGTACATTTCCCAACCTCCCTTGCATTTAAGTGTGCTTGTGGTAGGTAACTGAGTTCTTGCCAATGAAATATGGAAAGAAATGATGTTTAACACTTCAAGACTAGACCATAGAAACCATCCACAGGTGATATTTCCTCTCATTTCCTCACCTGCCCGAGAAATGGAGATGACTCTGAAAACTTCAAGAATGGCAGAACCACAAGATCGAAGAACTGTGAAACCCAGAAACTCTGCTCACCAAGCTGTCTGCCAAATACCCACACTGAATGCTTACCTGAGTAAGAAATAAATATCTATTATCTAAAACTGTTGATATTTGGGGGTTATTTGTATAGCAGTTAGCCAACTCTAACACATACTCTCTAAAAAGAAGATGCACAGGAGTGACAAAGACACAGAAGAGGAAAAAACTATGTCTGCCTGGGTCACACTCTAAAGGTGGTAAAATTCAAACTGGATCTTTAGGAACACGTTCCCTTTATAGTGGACAAGTTGAAAGTACTCAGAGGTAGTCTTCTCCATCCTATAAAAGTTTTACCCCAAATAGGACATGGTTCTGTTTTACTTTCTAGATTTGAACATACCACAACCAAGAATTTGTACTTAAAAACTGACCAATCAGAGGCATGATCTAGTGAGCTAACATTAATATGAGAATTGATGAAGTCATGGCTTGCAGGATAGCAGACCCCTTCCAGCAACAGCTTATGTGAGATGGTTAGAGTAAGGTCACTGATGATATGTTCTGATTTCTGGTATGTAAGAAGGGAGACCCTTCATACTCACACAGATGAATTTCTATGTAAACATGACTGTACTATTCCCTAGTCTTCTTTGCTATGATTGACTATTCCAGGAAACTCTTGCCTGGGAAGGTAATAATTCCAAGTAATTCTATTGTTCATTCTAGATACTTTCTGAATGACCTATCAACTCTTCATTAGAAAACACAAATGACAGTTTATACTCCAGGATTCTTTGACCCTTCGCTTCAACTTTCTCACCTTGTTGTCCACCAATCCTAAATAATTATATCATGATCCTTACCCAGTGCTAATGAAGCCCACCCATTGAAAGGCCCACCTTCAAAATGGCAACAAACATCCTGAGGACATTCCTCTCCCCTCTCAAAGATGATACTAAAACTCCCTCTGTAGAGATAGGAGATAGTATTCTTCCTTACTGCAGTATGCAATAAACTCAACTTCATCTTATTAACAGGTCGTTTGGATGATCTATTAGTTTCCTAGGGCTGATATAACAAATTACTACAAACTATGTGCTTAAAGGAACAGAAATTTTTTCTCTCACAATTCTGGAGGCCTGAAGTCTGAAATCAAGTTGTTGGCAAGGCCATGCTCTCTCTAAAGACTCTAGAAGAGCCTCCCTTGCCTTTTCCTAAGCTTCCGGTTATTGTCAATAATTCTTGGCATTCCTTGGCTTGTAGCCACAACTCTAATCTCTGCCTCTGTCTTAATGGGGCATCTTCCTTCTCTGTTTTTCTGTGTCCAATTTCTTTCTTCTTGTAAGGATACCTGTCATTGGATTAGAGTCCACCTTGATCCAGTATGACCTTAACTTGATTACATCTACAAAGATCCTATTTCCAAATAAGAGTACACTCACAGGTTCTAGTAGAGAAGAATTTGGAGAGTGAGGGGAATAATATTCAACCCACTACAGATGATATTTTGGAGATCCAGATTTGAATTCCATCTACACTACATTGGAGTGACTAACACATCTTTTACTATGGTCAGAACTTCTTGTTTTTAAACTAGACTTAAAATTCAAAAACCACTGGAGAGAAATACTGGTGCTTAAATTAACATTAAGCTATAAATGACTGGCATTGGATTCTTTCCAGAGGCAAATATTGCAAAAGAGGTGCAGAGAGCACTAAAAGGTAAAGAGTGCCAAAGGGAATTCTGGGACTATTACACACACACACGCACACACACACACACACACACACACATAATGTCTCACAAATTTGACCAAAATAGGCATACTTATTCTAAGACCAAAATTCTGTCCTTTTTTGGCCTACTCTGATGACTGCATTTCTACCAAGTGATTAGTTATTTAGGACCAGGGCAATTAGTCCTTAGCTAGTCCAGCCTTTACATGTAAGTACTTTGGAGAGAGGTGACACATTAAGACATTATACAACATTAACATTTTGGTGGGATTCTTTAACAAACAACCAGTTATCAGAAACACATAGTGAAAAGCCAGCGAATATAGTAAGGATAAGTATATAGTAGGTATATCCTTATCCTTATATACTTATAATAGGCATATATACACACGCACACCCCCCTAAGGATATATATACTATAGTTGTGTGTGTGTGTGTGTGTGTGTGTGTATCCCTAAGGATGTAGTGACTCCTAGCTAGGAAGTTACTTGAAGAGAAATCCCTGACCACTCAGATATAGGCAATTACTCTTAGAGTTCTGGTGTCATAAGGAAAATCAATAATTTATCAATACTTTTTGTAAGTGTTTGTCTAACCAACTATAGGAATGATAATTAACATTGCCTAGTGTTATCTTTATTCCAAATATTTCTATATTTTCAGAACTTTGGCATGAGCAGTGTTGCCTACTAAACTTCTGAAATCTGTTGCAGGGGCTACCAACTTCACCTGTGAGGTCAGGAAAACTCAATCTTACTGAAGCTAGGAACCCTGTCAAATAATCCCTGAAAATAGAGGGAATTAAACACTCAACATCTCCTTGATTAACACATTTGTTCATTCCACAACATGAAATTTCTGCTTAAATATCTAAGGCAGATTTGCTATTGATTAAAATATGCTTAATAACATTTAGTGATTTCCAGTTTATCTGAAACCTGCCATTTTCATCTTTTAAAATCTAAAACATGTTACTTTCTCCAGGATTTTTGAAAAGCCTGCTATTTTCTGTAAGTTATCAAAGTTTAGTGAGTTTTTCTGAAAGTATACATGCAGAGTTTTATTTTAAAATCATTGTCTTTGTATTATGTATTTCATATATCTGGGATCATGTATGAACTTATTTTATGTGACTAAAAAAGGAATTATAACTATCTTGGGTTTCAAGTCTCTGGTGTATTTATTTCACCTCCAATTAAAATGAAATTCTTCTCTTCTGCAGATTTTAAAAAATAGTATGTGAGAACATATAAGTTTCGTCAATGTAATTCATGGAATAAATGTATGTATGGGTTTGCGATTTATAATGCCTGAAAAGATGAAAACCACCTATTTTAACTAATGAGTTAGTGATTAAGCATCTGAGTTCCACAAGCAGACCACTTGAGTTCAGATCATGAACTAGCTCTGTTACTTTGGACAAAATACTTAACTTCTCTGTACCTCAGATTACTGAGAATTTACTGAATCAATCTGTGCAAAGTGCAAAAGCAGTGATTAAGACACAAATGCTCATTAAATGCTACCTATTAATATTATTGTTGTTCTCTAAGCCAACAAAAGGGAAAAACAAATTGTTCCTCCCCTAAAGGTGTTTGAGGCCCAGTGGGGAAAGGCACACAAAAGGTAACCAATCAATTATTCAAGACTTGCTATGCTATTTGTCAAAGGAGGTGTAAAGACTGGAGTTATCAAGACTTCATTGTGAACTTGTAACTGGAATTAGGTCTTGAAAGATGAGTAGGTACAGGTAAGTGGGAGAATAAAAAGCAATCTAGGCTGGGCGCGGTGGCTCACGCCTGTAATCCTAGCACTTGGGAGGCTGAGGCGGGCGGATCTCTCAAGTTCAGGAGTTCGAGACCAGCCTGAGCAAGAGCGAGACCCCCGTGTCTACTAAATAGAAAGAAATTATCTGGCCAACTAAAATATATATAGAAAAAATTAGCCAGGCATGGTGGCACATGCCGGTAGTCCCAGCTACTCGGGAGGCTGAGGCAGAAGGATCGCTTGAGCCCAGGAGTGTGAGGTTGCTGTGAGCTAGGCTGACGCCACGGCACTCACTCTAGCCCGGGCAACAGAGTGAGACTATGTCTCAAAAAAAAAAAAAAGCAATCTAAGGCAAGGATATAGCATGGAAGACGTCATGGAGGCAAGAATAGACAATGCATTCCATTCGATGGGCAGATAGGATTTTTTAGCACAGACATTTCCTATTGAAGACAAAGATCTAAGTAGAAGTAGCCTATTATGGGAGACCTCTGAAAATAAGACTAACATATTTTGTTCCTAAAGATTCACAACCATGCAAAACACATGCAATAACAGTAGGCTTGAAATGGAGACTCAAGGCTGCTCTTTGATAGCAGATCCTTATGTAAAATACTAATATCATTAAATCACATTTTCCATCATTTGGCGTATTTTCAACAAAATTATTTTTTACAAAGTTGAACTCAGCCACAACTCTAAAAGTGACATTTGATTAATAATGTATGAAGAGTTCATCATTCATTCATTCCTTTGTTGTTTTGTTTTCTCAACAAGCATTAATGCTCTAGAATGAGTACTACAGATGACAGATGTATTATCTGTACTCTAGATGATAGAACAATGAGTGAAACTGGGCTCTGACCTCAAGAATCCCGAAGTCCAGTAAAAGTGATTAAACTGGCTTTAACTATTATTCAATATAGAATATGATCAGTGCCATAGGAGTGATATCACTAAAATACAATTGGAGTTCAGAAGTGGGAGAGGACACACGTGCCTGGGAAGATCACAAAAGATGATGGATGATACTTACACTTAGCTTTGAAAGATATTTGAAAATGGTGGATGAGGTGTTCCAGAAGAAGAGTATGAATGGACATAGGAAACTGCAGCTCAACAGTTCAGTGTGGCTAGAGAAAGGTTTTCCAGAATACATTTTAGGAAATGCAACTCTTCTCTTAGGAAGCAAAAAAAAAAAAAAAAAAAAAACATGTTCAAAAGGGAACATATGACTAATTAAGATTGGAAAACATTGGGTTAAACAAAATGGATCCAGTTTCATTATGAAAAGACTTCTCAGAGCTATAAATTTGCTAATTTGCATTGTAAATTTTCAGTTGTTAATAAAATCATTTTACTATGGAATCCACCTCCTTCCTAGAATATTTCAAAGGACTAATATTCAATGAATATACATGGTAAAGTGATTGGTTAGAGCATAGAATAGAGAATGCTTAGAGGATCAGATGACAGAGGATTTAGAGAGCCAAGCTAATGAATTCTGGCCTTTATTTGGTAGGTTTCAGAAAATCAAATCAGTAACAGAAGCCAATATTTGCTTCTGTAAATTGATTCATTACAGTGTGTATTCAAAACGTAGCATTGGTCAATTGGGAGCCATTCTTATTCTAAAGCATACTAGACAGAGGAAAATTGAGAGGAATTTGCCAGTATACCCATTGTAATATTCAAATGATCACGAGCCAACATTTTTAGTGTGGGTGGGACAACATGTTTCCAAGAGCATAAACAAGAGAAAAAGCCTGGAGGCCTGACTGAACAGTATATTGTATTTTTTTATGCCTCTATGTCCCCAGCTATTTTATTTCTACGTTTATATTATGTTTACTAAACAAATACAATAATATAGTATATGGGAAAGAATTTTCAGTTCTATAGCTATAATATGCTATGCAGAAATTCAACTTATTGGTATATATCTGAGTTTATTATTATTTTCCTACTATACTACTGAGATGTCTATGAAAGCAGAACAAATGGATTTTAACCTTTGATATTCCTCCCAAGCTACAAGGAATGATCAAAATCTGGAAGCCGAAGCCAATCATATTAGGTTTTAAGAATGCTTTAAGACTAAGGGACCAAATATTTGTGAAGAGGCCTGAGCTCCTTAAAACAAAAATGCAACATGTTTAGCTCACATTTCAAAAAATGTGGAAAATTAAATTGATTTAAAGAGGAATTTTCTCCCCAGGAGAATCTATTTACGCAGCATCTACTTTCATTGCTCTTACACTCCATGAGTCATCAGGAAGTAACACAAAGTCACACAAGAACACAGAGTCCTCCTGGGATTTTGAAACAAATGGATTTGAAACTGCACAGTTGATCCTACCCAGAGGATGATATATACAGGAATTCAGCATAAGGAGAGTCTGATCAGTGCAATTAAATGTAAGCATTGCACCTGTGGAATCTGGAACACGATGTTGCAGTGTGATTTATGAGGCCAGAGTGGGTGGATTTCATTAATTCAAAGCCTTACTATCTTGCATCTTTGCCATGTGGCAAATGTTACTATCACTGTAATGATGCTTGCAAATAATCTACTGATGAAATAAGAAATATGTTTTTCAACTTTCCACAAATGTATTGAGTGCCTGTTAATGTGTCAGCTACCGTGTGAGCCTCTGGCTTCTTTAAAAGACAACTAAAAGTTAGTGTGATAAGTCCTAAGTTAGAAGCAAGCACAGAGGCCTATATGGGCACATGGTAGACAGACTATAGCTTCAGTATTTGGAAGAGATGAATTTGAAGCAAATTATGAAGGACTAGACAGATCTAGCTAGACAGAGCTGGGAGCAGTCCTGGGAGGTAGGAGGAGCCAAAGTTCCTGATCCAGAGGAGGACATGACTTGTTAGGAGAGTAGTCTGTCTGTCCTGATTTTGATGACATAGTGTTCTACAAGGTCAAGGACAAAAGCAGAGCTCAGAAAAAGTTTCACCTGTCACGTTAGGGAATATGGAATTTGTCCTGAGAAACAGGAAGAGATACTAAACTGTTTCTAAGCAATGTAAGGAAAATATAGACAAGGCTAATAATCATTTATCTGTTTGGAACCACCCCAGCATCAATTTTCCCTTCCTATCTACACTCTCATTTCTTCTTGGGAATAACTTCTACCTCATTTCAATCTTAGTGAGATTATAATGACAGCTCTTCTGGCCTCAGAAATTGAAAGAGTCTTCGGGGGCCCCAGTTGCCACGTCTTTTCTTTCATTACTTTATTACAATCACACTGAACAAAAGAAACACATAGCTAATCAAAGAGGGGAAAGCACCCATTTTTTTTGTTTGTTTGTTTTTACTTTCCAGCAGGTACACCTAGGCAAACCTACTGAGAAACTCCTACTGGTAGGAAGTGGTTCATATCTGTTCTGAGCCTGATTTCTTAGAATTTCCTTCCATCTTTAAGCTTCCATATATCTTTCCAGTATATCACCAGTTTGCTTTTAGTTAACAGATATGATTTCTCTTGCTTGCCACAGAGAAACTTGATTAATATAGGCAATTAATTTGATATAAATGGGAAGCATGACTTGGAGGAATACAAAATTGGAGGCATAAAAATCAGTGAAAATCAAGCTTAGGAATCTAGGCAAGATACAATAGAGAAGTAAAATAATGTAAAGGCCAGAGAGTTTGAATGAAGTGAATGCAAATAAAATATACTAAGGGATATAACTGACATGACTGTGTGGTTAATTAGATATGAGAAGTGAGGAAGAAAGAAAATTTAGGTCACCCAGGTTTTCTGGCCTGAGACACTGGGTATGTGATAGATACCATCATCCACTGAGCCAGGAAACACAAGAACTGGCACATATTTAAGGATAAAGATGAGGAATTTGTGTTTAGAAATATCCAGTGAGGCATGCATGTTGAGGTAGCCCATCAATTGTTAAATATTCTAGAGCAAAGGGAGTTCGTGGGAGAATATAGAGATCTGGGCAGAGATTGGTAGACAATTTAAGTAAAGGAAACAGATGTATCACAAGCCTAGTATATAAAGTAAAAAGAGGATCCAATTAAGAATGGATAGAACCTGGATTTAAGGAACAAGCAAAGAAATAAAGCCCACAAAGAAAAGCTGAGAAAGAGCAACCATAAAGATAGGCAGGTAGAAAACAAAAAGGAAGGTGGACATGGTAGTCATATAACAAGAGGAGGCCATTCTCAAGAGTGTCAAATGTTGCAGAGAGATTTAGATAAAGAAGTACTTATTTAATTTAATAGACAAGAGATCATTGCTGGCTATCAGTTAACTATTGACACACAAATGAAACATGACAAACAGCCCCCAAAAATCACTGGCTTAAAACAACAGTCATTGATTCGCACTGATTTGCAGGTTGCTGAAAAATCAGTTTATCTATCTAGTCTGGACTCAGTTGGGCCCATTCAGATCTTCCCAATAATTTCTCATCCTCTCTCTGCAACCATCATACTGCCCATAAACATTCTTTTCATGGCAATGTCAGGGGTCAAGAGGATAAACCCAATCCCATAAGCATGTTCAAGCATTTCATCTTATCATATTCAGTAACATTCAGTTAGCCATAGCAAGAAATACAGCTGAACTCAAAGTCAAAGGGATGGGAAATACATCTGCCTCATTAGTGATAGGAACTACAAAATCACAAAGCAAAAACTTGGATATAGGGAGGGGTACAGCATTATGGCCAATAATGCAATCTGTCACAGTCTATCTTTCTAGCCACAATTATTTGCATCCCTCTCCCATGTAAAATATCCTTAACTGTCTCGAGAACCTCACAATTTCCATCCAGTCATGCATTAAACTCTACTAGGATCTTGTGATCTTTTACATCAGGCTGAAATGTGGCTTCCCCTGATTTGAAGACATTAAGTTGAAAAGGTAAGTTATCTGCCCCACAAAAACTAACATACAGTAGTGAAACAGAGGCAATATAAGAGAAATAAAGACTTCTGTTCAAACAGAGAAGAAATTAGATAGCAGTCACTAGAACATTGCAAATCTAAAATAACGCTGCAAAACTGTTGCCTGGTTCTCCTATTTGGGGGCCAAGGAATGCCTTTATGAGGCACTAATTCTGCTCTCCAAGTGGCTCCCTAGTGCATTGTTCTTCATTGCTCATTGCTCTGACCTCTGAAACATCCTTCTTTTTCCATCACATCTCTCTGGCTACTTATGAGGAGGCATTGAAAGATATGTCATCTCTGATGGCTGAACAATTTCCTGCTTGAAGAAGGCTGGGAGTGTAGTGGGCTTCTTACGTTTTCAATGGTCTCAGTATCTTTTAGTCCAAAATGGTAGTAAATAAAGTGATTGAGCTGTCTAAAATATTTAGTGGATTTTTATTAGACAACTCTATCAGAGCTTTGCTATAGAACTTTCTACAATGATAGGAATATTCTTTATATGTGATGTTCAATAAGGTAGCCACTAGTCGTCCCATGTGGCTACTAGGTGCTTGAAATATAGTCAGTATGACTGATGAACCAAATCTTATGTTTTAATTAATTTAAATTTAAATAGTTATGTGTGGCTTGTGGCCAGCATGTAGGCTAACATGGCTAAGACTTAAGCGTGGTATGTTGGGCACATTAGGCTGATGTGGGATCATAGTGTTAACCTTCCTAGCAGCTCTTTTGTCTAATTAAGAGAGTGTACTATGTATCACAGTAAATTTTCAGAGGTCTTATCAAAGGAACCTATAGCCATATCACGGTGTTGGTCTTTATTCTGAGGCCATATACATGTCGGAGGTTCTCTAGTTTGATCTTAACTCAAAGGATTTATCAGAATTGAAGTTTCTTTGACTATCTGGAAGGGCTAAAGATATGAACCTCTTCTATTTTCCAACCCAATAGGTATGAGCTCTACCATTTACTCCAAATTTTGCTTATAATCCATTTAGGATTTTTCTAAGCTCATCTCTTTCTTAAAGTACTGTATCAAAAACAGGTAAAAGA
>JAQIFY010006256.1:0-10441 GCA_028533085.1 Varecia variegata
AGTGGACTTTCTGTTTTGTCTTGAACACTAATTGTTGGCTTACCTCCCACAGGGGCAGAGGAAGTGGTCTCAGTCTTGTGAGGGATACAAGAGCAGTGCTTGCCCTTGAGGTGCTTATGATCTTATTGAGGAGAGAAAGAAATGCACGAGGTAGCACGTTCTAGGGGCCAAATAAAGGGACCAACTACTGTCAGAGTTCAGAGGAAAGATTGGGGTAGGCCCAGAAGGCCTCAGAGCTGAGGATTTCAGCTGGGTGTTAAAGGAACAGAAGATCTTAATTAATCATAGAGTAAGTGGGGAGAGTATTGGAGGACAAAAACAATTCAAGCAATTATGTGGAGGAAGGAATAGAAACATTTCCTTGGACATACTAATGTCTGGTCAGTTTCTCTCTGACACACCATCATCTACAATAAACTGCCAGTCTATGCCTGGGGTCCCCAAGGCAGCCCGTTACTCAAAAGTAGCTCCTTTGATCACATTTTGGGGGGTTGTGAAGGCTACCATGCAGGTTGCTAGTTTCATAATAACCCTAAATTGTATTCTGGAGCACCTACTATATATGCTAGGACCTATTCTAGGTGCCATGGGTGAGTGGAAACAGTGGGGTGTGTGTGTATGTGCGTGTGTGTGTGTGTGTGTGTGTGTGTGTGTGTGTGTGTAGGAGGTGAAGAAAGACCTTCTATTGCTCATTTCTATTTGGATCAAATTAAGTATTTCTCATTCCTTTTATAGCTGATTTTTAAAAAATAACAGCTTTATTGAGATATAATTTACATAGCATACAATTTGCCCATTTGAAGTGTACAGTTCAGTGGTTTTTAGTATGTTCTCAGATGTGTGTAACCATCACCACAATCAATCTTTGAACATTTTCATCACCTCAAAAAGAAACCATTTAGCAATCATTCCCCTGTCTCCCTATCCCTTTCCCTAAGCCACAGGTAACCACTAATCTATTTTCTGTCTCTATAGATTTTCTTATTCTGAACTTTCACATGAATGTAAATTACATATAGTATGTGGTCTTTTGTGATTGGCTTCCTTCCCTTAGCATGATGTTTTCAAGGTTCATCCATGTTATAGCATGTATCAGGACTTCATCCCTTTTTATAGCTGAATGATATTCCATTATATAGATATACCACATTTGTTTATCCATTCATCCACTGATGGACATTTGGGTTGTTTCCACCTTTTGGCTATTTTGTGACTAATGCTGCTATAAATATTCATGAACAAGTTTCTGTATGGGCATATGTTTTCATTTCTCTTGGGTATATACCTAGGAGTGGAATTGTTGAGTCACAGGGTAACTCTACATTTAATCATGACTATTAACCAGACTGTTTTCTAAGGAGGCTGGACCATTTTATCTTCCTACCAGCAGTGGTTGGGTGAGTGTTACCATTTCTCCACATCGTCATCAATACTTGTCTGACTTTTTGATTCTAGCCATCCTAGTAGGTATGCAGTGGCATCTCATCATGATTTGGATTTGTAGCATTTCCTCGATGACTAATGATGTCTGAATATCTTTTCATGTGCTTATTCACCATTCATATATCTCATTTGGAGAATTGCATATTCAAATATTTTGCATGTGTTTGAATTGGGTTATTTTTCTTTTTATTATTGAGTTGTAAGAGTTCCTTATATACTCTAGATACAGGTCCCTTATTCTTTTCCCCACCACTTGGCTAAGATTCATGTCTAGTAGGAAAGCTTACAAAGTATACGTTGCTGTCAAGATAACAATGTGTAATAAGGCAGGAAACAGCCTCAAACACAAAGAGCTGGAGATGTGGAGAAGGGACGCAGCCTGGCTTCTGGATTTTCAAAAAGTCTGGTAGCCCACGGAGAGACAAGGGGATGTTATATCAGGACAAAGTGAGGTTACATCCAGCTAGCTGGCTGGCATGCCACTCCAAGTAGTTGTTAAAAATTATTCAACAGTGTATGGACTTTATTATATGGTGCTCTTTCTGAGGAAAACCTCACTCTGTGCTTGGTAGACTCAGCTCCTCATCTTGGAACCATCATGCCAATACTGCATCCCCAAGATTTATCTCCTCCTAGAATAATTTTCACTGCCAACTTCTGTGTGAGTAGAAGAGTATGTAGGCCAAGGGGGAGGGCAAACACTCTGCCGGGCTAGTGTTCATTATGATGGTTGCTGGGCAGCCACTCAAGCCCCATTCAGTCTCCGACCTTCCACCCCTACCCTCACTTCTGGCCAGGCCACCGACAGTCTTACCGGTCCCACAGCAAAGACTCATCCACTTGTAGGCTGAACACTGCCAAGGGCCAGGGAGAGGCAGCTTGGGGGTGTGTTGGGGGAGAGAGGGCCAAGTTGAGCAACTCCCTAGGGTTCACCACTTCAACCAAAGCCATTTGGGTGCTGCAGGTCGCCTCCAACACTGACATCTTTGCCTATTTCGCAGTGTCCCTTTCCCAGGTAAGGGGAGCTGGAACCCTGAAGGGTGGATCCCTGGTGCCCCAGGGAAGGTCTGGCTCTAGCAGGCGTTAATCTTCTCATTCTTGGGGATTCATTAGCCCCAGCCATAACTTTACTTCCTCCAGACTTTTCTCCAGACCTGGCTTTCTGCGTTCTCCTCCCTATGATCCAAATAAGAATTCGGTCAGGCCGGAGGCCCAAAATTGCCTCAACTGTGGCCTGGTGGATGAATGGTGGCGGGAGTCAGGCTAAGCTTGTTCGTTTGGCCCAGAAAGGACCAGCGCGGCAAAGTGGGGCCTATGGGCAGTCTGTATGCTCCTGTGCTGAGGTGGGGGGCATCTCATACTGCCACATCCTGCAAAAGACTCTGCACAAATGGGCAAGAACTGTGGGTGCGTTCAGCCTGGCATCCTCCCAGAGAACAGACACTGCAGCCAGACCACCTGGGTTCCAATAGTGACTCCATCGCTTATGAGCTGTGTGACTGTAGGAAGGTTACTTCATCTCCCTGTGTCTCAAGTTCCACATTATAAGAGCAATACTTCCTAACTCATAAGGTTGTTGAGAGGGTTAAAATGTGTTAGTATATGTAAAGTGGTAAGTGTTAACTGTTATTTTCATTGTGGATGGAGAAGAAGGCAAAGGTCTTGGCGTTCAAGGGCTTGGGCCTGGCAATTGTTGATTCCCATGCAGCCAACAGGCATTGGGTGTCAATGTGTGGGCACTTCACACACACTTGCAGAGCAACCTCTTGACAAGCCGGTGAGGTACGTATCAGCAGCCCCACTTTGCAGATACACCTCTTAGCAAGTCAGGAGTAGAGGTTAGGGTGGTGGTAAGTGGGGAGTAAGTGTAAGCTGTCTCCTTGTGTCTCCTGCCAGTGCCCTTTCCACTTCACAGTCTGCCACAGAGAACTGAGGAACGAGCAGTTCATGTTCAGTAGGACATCAAAAGTATCCATTTTCCCCCTTCTGTGGAGGCAAAGTACAACAGGTTCGAGGGATGGGGGGGGGGGGCATGGGCAATATATATAACCTGAACTTTTGTGCCCTCATAATAAGCTGAAATAAAAAAAAATTAAAAAAAAGTTATACAAAAAAAAATCCTAGTTTTAGGTGGCGGAGGTTGAGAGAACTGCAAATGTCTAGAAACAGGCACACTTTTTGTTTTGTTTTTTTAGCTTTTTGGCTTATTTCTGCTACATAATCTAGCCCTCACAACCCTGAGTACAGTGTCAAAGGCTTGAAGGGTCCTATATGATCTAAATTTATTTTCCATATGATCCATGATTTTTATTATTTCAAAATATTATGGGGATACAAATGTTTTTGGTTACATGTATCAATTTTGTTATGCTTGAGTCAGGGTTGTAAGTGTTCCAATCACCCAGATAGTGTTTATTGTACCCATTAGGTAGATTTTTGCCCATTCCCCCTTCCCTCTCCCTCCTGTTTAATTTCCACTGAGTTTTACTTCCCTCTATGCACATGTGTGTTCATTGGTTAGTTCCAATTTAATATCCAGTACATGTTGGTGTTTGTTTTCCCATTCTTTAGATACTTCACTTAGGATAATGGTCTCCAGTTCCATCCAAATTGTTGCGAAAGGCCTTAATTCATCCTTCCTCATGTCTGAGTAGTACCCATAGTATACATATAGCACATTTTGTTAATCCACTCATGAATTGATGGGCACTTGGGTTAATTACACATCTTTGCAATTTTGAATTGTGCTGCAATAAACATTCAAATGCAGGTGTCTTTTTGATAAAATGACTTCTTCTCTTTGGGTAAATACCCAGTAGTGGGATTGCTGAACTTGATTAAATTAAAAGGTTTCTGCATAGCTAAGGAAATAATCAACAAAGAAAGTAGATAACCTACAGAATGGTAGAAAATATTTGCAAGCTATACATCTGATAAAGGCCTAATAAATAGGATCTACAAAGAACTCAAGCAAATCAGCAAGGAAAAAACAAACAGCCCCATTAAAAAGTGGGCAAAAGACATGAACAGGAGCTTTTCAAAAGAAGATAGACGAATGACCAATAGACATATGAAAAAATGCACAACATCACTAATCATCAGGGAAATGCAAATTAAAACCACAATGAGATATCACCTTACCCCAGAGTTAGAATGGTGTTTATTAAAAAGTCCAAAAACAATAGATGTTGGCATAGATGCAGAGAGAAAGGAACGCTTATACACTGTTGGTGGGATCCATGTTTATTTTCAAAGAACAGAATCTTCTCTAGCTAATTTCAGCAGAAAGATATTTATGGGACTTAAGTGGCTTACAGAAATACTGGTGGGGGTGAAAAAAAAAGGAACTAGGTAGAGCTTCCAGGAATGCTCCCAATCCACACCACAGAACTGAGCCACCTAGGTAGCTGCTACTTCTGCTATGATCAGGAAGCTGCCTGTCAAACTGGGGGGCCACCCCTGCAGCAACTGGTTCCCAGACTACACTATCTCTGCTATGCTCAGCACCAGTAAAGGTTTGGCCTCGAGCTCTGCGTCTCCCCCACTTAACTCACATCCAAATTCTTGTCTTGAGCTACTTCTGATTAGTAGAACTTAAGTTATAGCCAGAGCCTCAGCTGCAACGAAATGAGAGTAACAGAGGCTTGAGACTTCCAGACTCTAAAATACAGGAAGGCACACAAAAAAGGGGGTTGGAATGGGTATTGAGTCAATCCATAAGACCTGTCACAGGCCCTGATAACTGAGATTGGTGAAAGATTATTGTATCAGTCAAAATACCTTCAATTGCAAGTAGCAGAAAAACTCAAATGCAAACAGGAACTTTAACGGTTCATGTAACTAACAAGACCAGAGGCAGGGCTGGCTTCAGACAAGGTTTGGTAAGTCAGTGCTTCCTTGGTGTTGGCCCATTCTCAGGACTGTCTCCTAGGGATCCTAAAATAGTTGTTAGCAGCTCCCAAAGTACATGTTTCCTTTTTCACAGCCAGAAGACAGTCTGTGTCCCACCCAGCATTCCCTGTAAAAGTTCTAAGATTGGAGCAGTTTATGTCATATTACCTACCATCGAATCAATCACTGTGGCCAAGTGACTGTTAGGTGCTAATTGACTTAGGCCAGGGCTGAGTTCATGTTCCTAAACCTATCACGGTGGCCAGAAAGGATGTTTGTTTGTAGGAACAGAGAATGGATTCTTTATTTTTAAAATTATTATTTCCACATGGAATGTATAAATACATTCTTATAAAATTTAATAGTTCCTACCAGGTTGCCCTTCAGAGTGGGTCCAATTTACATACCCATCAGCAATGCATGAGAGTATCCACGTCCCTTTACCCTCACCAATACTTGATATTAGCAATTTTAATGAAAATTTAATTGTTTTGATTTGACTTTCCCAAGTGTTGAGGTTGAACATCTTTTCATATTCCTTTTATTTTTAATTTCTATTTTGTGAATTTCCTATTCATATCTTTAGTTCAGTTTTCCATTGGGATGTTGGTCTTTTCCTTATTGATTTGTAGACGTTTTTTTTAGCTTAGTAGAATACTTTATATGGACAGTTAAATATTTTCAATCTTTTACAAATTGTAAAACTCAAAACAAGTTTTGAAACTGAATACATATAGGATTCCATTCTAAGTCAGGTATGGGTGTGCATGTACACACAAATATTTCATAGATACTCACATTTTTGTTTTTCTGAAAGATTTCCTTACCACTAGCTTCAAAAATCATAGGTTAAATTGAATTCATGCAAGTCATTTCTATTAATTTTAAATAGAAATCTTTGAAAAGTAAAAAATAAAAGTGTAAGTTGCCACAATTGGCATTACTTATTCTATCTTCAAAAATGCTTAATATTTCATGTTAATTTGCACCAATTTAAAAAACTGAATAGCCATTCATTCTTTCTACTGAACAATCTCAATGGAGCCTTCCTTTCTACTGGCCCTCAAGTTTTTTTCTCCCTCATATACCACAGTAAAAAAGAAAAACAAAACAAAACAAAACAAAACAAAAAACCCCAAAACACAGGACAAATTAGTTGTTTCTTTCAATCTATCCTTACCCCACAATAACTGTCTTCTTCAAGAGCTAGGCATATTTGTGTTGGTACAAGTGCTATATCTGTTCTATAAATACTTCACCAAATGTAAATGTTCTGACAGATATGATTACTTTGCTGTAAGGGATATTGTGATATAATAAAAAATATATATTTGGTCTTCATCTCTGGTTCCTGGAACAGAGCTTCTAAAACCCTTGGAATTCCCTGAGTGGTTGGGGTGAGAAGAGCATCTTTTTTATTCATAATAAGCTCCTTTCAACCATACCTGAGTTTATGCTAATGAAGTCACTCTTAGAGGGTGGGAGCTGGATGCCAGAGAAACCAACTATGGGATTAGAGGCTTGGAACTTTCAGCTCCACCCCCAACCTCCAGGGAGAGGAGAGAGCTGGAGATTGATTTGATTACCAGTGGTCAATGATTTAATCAATCATGCCTATGTAATGAAGCCTCCATAAAAACTTTAAACACTGGGGTTCAGAGAGCTTCTGAGTTGGTGAACACATCCATGTGCCAGGAGAGCACCCTAACTCCATGGGGACAGAAGCTTCTGAACTTGAGGCCCTTTTGGACCTCTCTTTCTATACCTCTTCATCTGTCTGTTCATCTGTATCCTGTGTAAAATCCTTTATAATAAACTGGTAAATGTAAGTAAATGTTTCCCTGAATTTGGTGAGCCATTCTAGCAAATTATCAAACATGAGGAGGGGTTTGTGGGAACCCCTGATTCATAGTTTAAAAGTACAGATGACAATCTGGAACTTGTGACTGGCATCTGAAGTGACGGCAATCTTGTGGGACTGAATCCTTAAACCTGTGGGATCTGAGCTAACACCAGGTAGTTAGTGCCAAAATTGAATTGTGGGACACCCAGTTAGTGTCTAGAGAGTTGGAGAATTGGTTGGTGTGGGGAAAACTCCCACATATTTGGTACCAGAAGCATTGTGAGTAAAAGAAAAAGTTTTTCTTTTACATGAGTGGACACAATTGGCATTTTTTATGTCATCTTCATAAAATATGCTTTATATTTTGTGTTAATTTGCACCCATTTAAGAAACTTAATAACCATTCATTCATTGTACCCATACAACCTCAGTGGGGCCTTCCTTTCTACTGGCCCTCAAGCATTTTTTTCCCTTCATGTTCCACAGCAGAAAAGAAAAACAAAACAAAACATGCTGCAGGTTTCACCTTTTAGTCCTCAAAGGCTAAAAGAATTTGTGTGTGGTTTTTTGGGTTTTTTTTTTTGTTTTGTTTTTTTGCCAAATTGAAATTCTACACTAATGAGAAATTTAGTGAAAAGATGAGTTTCCCAGGTTCTACTAAATTTAATTTAATCCATAATACCAAAGTTTATTTTCTCTTCTCAAAACAAAATAATATCCAACTCTGATCTGGGCATTCATTCCCAAAGGATTCATGATTCAAACTCTCATAGCACCATTTCAAAAAGAGAGCTAATGGCAAAAGTGACTACACTAGAAACAAAACAGAGGCAATCAGTGATAAACTTTGAAGTTGTATATCAGGACTTACGTACTTAAATGCCTAACTGCAGCCATGTGGGTCCCCTAAATGAATGAATCCAACTGGGTGGAGTTGGCCTGTGCCGAACTACAGGACTCAGGTCCTGTCTAAACAAGGCGGGAGCTCTTCACCTCCAGCCCGTTCTTGCCAGGTGGCAATATGGGCCAATGATTCCATGTCTTCCAATTTTTCAAGGGAAGCCAGAATTTGAATTTGTATGTGAAATCCTCTGATATTTAGATATTGGCAGCTAATTTAAAAATATTTTTTAAGTACCTTCCAAGCCAAACAAAAAATGTCTATAGGCTTCTGTGGCACATGAACAGCCAGTTTCTGAACGTTGCTGCAGAGTGCAGTGATTAAGTGTGTGGACTAAGTGTAAGAAAGACCTGAGTTTGAGGCTGTATTCATTTTCTATTGCTGCCTAACAAATCACCACAAACTCAGCAGGTCAAAACAGCACCCAATTATTATCTCCCAGTTTCTGTGGTCAAGACTCCAGTACAGGTTAGCTGGGTGACCCAGTCAGTTCAGGTTGCTATAACAAATTACCATAGACTGGGTGGCTTAAACAACAGAAATTTATTTCTCACTGGAGGCTGGGAATGCTAGATCAGGGTGCTAGCACAGTCACGTTCTGGTGAGGGCCCTCTTCCCAGGGTCTCACTAGGCTGAAATCAAAACATTGACTGGGGCCATGATCTCAGCTGAGGCTTGAAGTCTTCTTCCAAGTTCACTAGTTGGCAGAATTTACTTCCTTGCAGTTATGGGACTGATGTTCCTGTTTTCTTGCTACCTCTCTGCCACGGACTGCTCTCAGCTTTTAGAGGCCATCCTCCACAAGCACTCTTGCCATCTGGCTCCCTCCATAGACCCTCTCACAACATGGTAGCAAACATCCTCAAAGCTAACAGACTATTCTCTTTTTTAAGGACTCACCTGATTGGGCCAGGTCCGCCCAGAATAATCTCCCTTTTATTAACTCAAAGTCAATTGATTAGGGACCTTGATTATAGTGGCAACATTTCTTCATCTTTGCCATATACAGTAACCTAATTATGGGGGTAACATCCCATCATGTTCACAGGTTCTGCCTGCACTCAAGAGGAAAGAGTTATACAAGAGGTGTATACCAGGGACAGGAATATTGTGGGGGGCTATCTTAGGTTTCTGAGTACCACAGAGACCTAGCTCTGCCATTTGATTTCATTAATTTAATGTAATTATTGACATGAGTACATTTACATCTGCAATTTTGCGATTTGGTTCTTTTTGGCTTTTTGGGGTTTTTAAAGTTTTTTATTGTTTAATTATGATGGGCACATAATTGTTGCATATCTTTTTTGGTTTTTTTTCTTTTTTTCTTTTTTTCCTACTATATACACCACATCACCCACGTTGTATATCTTTGTAGGGTACATGTGCTATCTGTTTTTGATATGTCTGATGTCTGTTTTGTTCCTCTGTTCCTCCATTACTGTCTTCTTGTGTATAAAATAGACATTTTAGTTCTCCATTTTAATTTCTTTTTTGTTGCTTTTCTTATTATATTTTCAAAGTTACTTTCCCTTAGTTTTTGCTCTGTGGGTTGCAATATGCATCTTAACTTAAAACACTCTACTTTGGATTAATGCCAACATAATTCTAATAAAATAGATTTCTCCAATATAGCTCCATTCCCCTTCCTTTGTGCTATTTTGTCATATATATTACATCTTTATCCATTAGAGCCTAATATTATTTTACATGTATTTTATGCAGTTTTTTTAAATCAGTTGAGAAAAAAGAAAATATATATTTGTAGTGTATCTTATATTTATATGTGTATTTACCTTTACCAGCGCTCATTATTTTTTCATGTGGATTTGAGTTATAATCTGGTAACATATTCTTTCACCCTGAAGGCGGACCTGCTAGTAACAATTTATCTCAGTCTCTGTTTATCTGGTTATGTCTTTATTTCTCTTTCATTTTTGAAAGACGTTTTGCTCAGTATAGAATTCTAGATTGACAGGGTTTTTATTTCCTTGAATATATAATACTTTGAATATATCATCCCACTGTCTTTCAGTCTCTATAATTTCTGATGAGAAAACAATAGTTATTGAGGATCCCTTGTACGTTATGAGTCCCTTCTCTCTTGCTGCATTCAAGATTCTCTCCTTGTCTTTATCTTTTGACAATTTAATTATGATATGTCCAGGTGTGAATCTCTTTTTGTATTTATCCTACTTGAGTTCATTGAGCTTCTTGGATGTGTAATGTTTTTCATCAAATTTGGGAAGTTAGGGGTTTTCAATTTTTTTTTCTGTCATTTTCTCTCCTCTCCTTCGGAGGCTCCCATTATGAATATGTTGCTGCACTTAATGGTGCCCCATATTTCTCTGAGGTTCTGTTCATAT
>JAQIFY010006257.1:0-10440 GCA_028533085.1 Varecia variegata
TAAGTCTGGGAACCCTTGAAGCCAGGCATTCCATGTTCATTTTCAAATATAATACTTTAGTCAAAGCCTTGGTCTTGGTAATATAACCACTGTTTTCAATTGTATCTCATTATAAATAAAGAACAGATTTTTATTCAACTTATATAAATAATCATATTGTCATAAAAAATAAGTATACTCAGGAATAGTTCCCAAATTTTGAAGGAATCAAGTAGGGAGAAAAAAACAAATGCTTTCACCTTTGTTCATAAAAGTATACTTTATCAAATTGTTGTAAATTATAGATAACCTAATAGAAAAAAATTTCCTTAAGTCTAGGAAACAAAACATTTAAGTAAAAAACCAACAATGTTTTAAATAAGTCATAAAAACATTATTTTTATCAATTACTTAATTTTATATAATTCTTATCATTTGATGAAGCTTCCCATACAATTTACCAAATAAGCCTAATAATTTAATATTTCTACAAGATGTGAAATACATTTTTTTGAAGGTTTCCAGGAGCCCAACTGGAAAATCTCATAGTTAATTTTAGGCTAAAAAGATTTAATTTAGAATTCTGATTCTGGGGAAGCCTGCCAAAGATGTTCAAAACACTTGATCAAAACAGAATCACAGACTACTATAAAATAATAGTCATTAATTTAACCAGACAGATAAACAAAAGACTTTAAAAGTAATACAGCAAGTTACATGGATGTGAAAACCTTAACCCTTTCAAAGCTCAGTTTTTCTAAGTAATCTAAAGCCTAATAAAGACGGCACAGGACATTATCTTGATAAAATGTAAATTCTTTGTTTTCTTACACCAGTTACCAAAAGGTAAAGAAAAACCTCCTGTGGTATGATTGCTTTTCCTTAGGAGAAGCCCATTTAGATAACCTGGAAATCAAACCTGATGAGAAGGGTACTTAAATTTAATCAGATACACAAATAAGTATGTCCAAGGTTATGAATGTGCACTATGTTATGGAGCACTGGTCCCCAATCTCTTTGGCACCAAGGACTGGTTTCATGGAAGACAATTTTTCCATGAACCAGGGGTGGGGAGGATGGTTTTGGCATGATTGAAATGCATTACATTTATTGTGCTTTCAAACCTCTCTGCTAATGATAATCTGTATTTGCAGCTGCTCCCAGAACTAGCATCACTGCCTCAGCTCCACCTCAGATGATCAGGCATTAGATTCTCATAAGGAATGTGCAACCTAGATCCTTTGCATGGGCAGTTTACCATAGGGTTCATGCTCCTATGAGAATCTAATGCTGCCGTTGATCTGACAGGAGGTGGAGCTTATGCAGTGATGCGAGCGATGGGGAGTGGCTGTACATACAGATGATGCTTCACTGGCTTGCTGGCTGCCACTCACCTCCTGCTGTGCAGCCTGGTTCCTAACAGGCCACAGACTGGTACTGGTCCACAGCCCTGGGGTTGGGGACTGCAGTTATAGAGAAATGTAAACAAGAAAATTAGTACCTTGAGCAGGGGAATATGTGGCTCTTTGTAACAGCATGGACAGTTTCCTGGTTACATGGAACAATTCAAGCATATTAAGAAAAGACAAAAGTATAGAATCAAGTTATACTGGAAGAAAACATTGTTTTTCTGGGCCTTTAAGATAAATATTTCAGCATCAGGCCATAACAGCAGAGTTAGAACTGGAAGAAAAAAAATTACAGGAGCTGATGAAAAGATTGAAGGAAAGAGTTATTACCCTAGCCAAGCAAAAAGATATACCTTTTTAAAGAGACAAAAAAGGAGAGCTGAAGGCAATGCTGCATAACTGCAAATTATGTGCAGTGACATGAAGCAAGGGTTGAACCTCTGAGATATGAATCCAATAAGTTTCAAAAAAGAAAATTCTACTTCTAGAAATGAAATTACCATTCTGAATGAAAAAGACATTTCCAATCTGAAACCAGGGAAATTAAATAGACTAAGAATCACTGTCTACTCTAGTTTGTATTGAACTCTTGTCCACAAGTTACAGTTCTCCAAAGCTCCAAGCTGACTTGGAGTCTTGTCCTACAGTTCAGCCCTGCATCAGTCCACTCTCTGCTCTGACCTTGATGTACATCATTTGTCCAACAATAGCTGTCCTTGTCCCATCTCATGGCAGTACTTGCCCTTTTCCCTAGATTCTCAGTGCCCGAGCCTCGAATCAGTTACTGTATTTCTAAATGAGTGGATTCTTTCCAGCTTTTGCTTTTATTTTTAATTGAGATAAAATTCACATAATGTAAAATTAACTGTTTTAAAGTATGCAACTAAGTGCCATTTACTACATTTACAATGTCGTGCAATCATCTCTATCTAGTTCCAAAACATTTTTATAACCCCAAAAGGAAGCAACATACCCATTGAGCACTCCGCCTGACCCCCTCACTCCAGACCCTGGCAACCACTAATCTGCTTTGTCTATATGAATTTGCCTATTTAAACATCCAGAGATGTTTCATGTAAATGGAATCATACAATATGTAGCCTTTTATGACTCTTCTTTCATTTAGCACAATGTTTTCTAGCTTCATCTGCACTGTAGTAGGTATTAGTACTTCAGTCTTTTTTACAGCTGAATTCTATCGCATGTATGTACAACATTTTGTTTATCCTTTCATTAGCTGATGGACGTTTGGTTATTGCTACCTTTTGGCTATTGTGAATAAAACATTTTGTGTGTAAATATTTGTTTGAATATTTGTCTTCGATTCTTTTGGATACGTACTTAGAAGTGGAATTACTGGGTTATATGATAATTCTATGTTTAAATTTCTGAGGAACCTCTAAACTGTTTTCCACAGTGGCATCATTTTACATTCTAATGAGCAATTTATAAGGGTTCCAATTTCTTCATATTTTTGCCAACATGTGTTCCATCCCCCCTCCTTTTTTTTATTACAGCCAAACTAGGTGGGTGTGAAGGGGTATACCATTGTGTTTTGATCTTCATTTCCCGAAGGACTAATGACATTGAGCATTTTTTCATATTTTTATTGGCCGTTTGTATAACTTCTTTGAAGAAATGTCTATTTAATTCCTTAGCCCATTTTTAAATTGTGTTTTTTGTCTTTTTTGTTGTTAAGTTGTAGAGTTCTTTATGTATTCTAGATATTCGATGCTTATCATGAATATGATTTACAAATAAAGTTTCCGCTATTCTGTAGGTTGTCTTTTCACTCTCTTGATAGTGTTCTGTGGTGCACAGAAATTTTTAACTTTGATGAATTCCAACTTATCCATTTATGTTGTTGTTGCCTGTGCCTTTAGTGCTGTATCTAAGCATCTAATCCAAAGTCATGAAGCTTTTCCTTAATGAGTTATACAGTTTTGGCTCTTACATTTAGGTCTTTGATCCATCTTGAGTTAATTTTTGTATATTGTATGAGGAAAGAATCCAACTTCAGGGTTTTGCACGTGGCTATCCAGTTGTCCTAGCACCATTTGTTGAGGAAACTCTTCTTTTCCTGTGAAATGGTCTTGGCACTATTGTTGAAAATCAATCTACCATAGATGTATGGGTTTATTTCTGGACTTCCAATTAATTTAATTCTATTTAGTTGATCTATATGTCTATTTTTAGGCTGGTACCATATTGTTTTACTTACTGTAGCTTTGTGGTAAGTTGTGAAATCTGGAATTCTGAGTCCTCCACTTTGTTTTCATTTTATATATATATACTTTTTTTTTTGACTATTCAGGGTCCCTTGTAATTTCATATGAATTATAGGATCAGCTTTCTCATTGCTGAGAAAAAGGTTGTTACAATTTTTATAAGGATTGCATTGAATCTGTAGATCAATTTGGATAATATTGCAATCTTAAGAATGTTCAGTCTTCTAATCTGTAAACACAAGATGTCTTCATTTACTTAGGTTTTTCTTAATGTCTTTTAGCAATGTTTTGTAGTTTTCTGTGTATAAGTTTTATGTTTCCTTGATTAAATTGATTTCTATTTTATTCTTTTTGATGCTATTGTTTTTTAATTTTATTTTCAGATTGTTTATTACTAACGTATAAAAATAAAACTGACTTTTGTGTGTTGATCTTGTATCTTGCAAATTCACTGAATTTAATTATGAGCTCTAATAGGATTTTTGTGGATTATGTAAGATTTTCTATATATAAGATCGTGTCATCTGCAAATAAAGATAATCGTGCTTCTTCCTTTCCAATTTGGATCATTTTCTTCCTTCTTATTGTTTAATTGGTTTGGCTAGAACTTCCAGTACAATGTTGAATGGAAGCAGACATCCCTGTGTAATTCCTGATCTTAGGGAAAAAAGCTTTCAGTCTTTCACAATTGAGTATGTTAGCTGTAGGTTAAATGAATAAATTTAGAGCCATCAGTTTCAACAGGACATGTTGTCCACTCTAGTTATTTTTCATAGAACTTTTCCCCCAATGTATAAAGGTATATTCATAAGCTGTGAAACAAAATCATCTGCACAGTTCCATTTCTATGCCTTGGTCAGCACAGGATTGGAAAAATGACCAATGGTTATAGAGCTTTTCACACACATTAATCACATAAAATCTTCAAGGCTTAGAAATGGCCTTTCAGGGGTGTGCTGAAACTGGCTTGTACCAACTCATGAGAGCTGACTGTTATCATCGTTTCCCAAACCATGTTCCATCATGTCACGTATCTTGAATTTGGTTATTGTGGGAGCAGTCACACTATGGAAACTGGCAAATGATGCAAAGCAAGACTTTTTTTTGAAATGCTTGCTGTTACCAGCACACTCCTGGGCCTGATCCAATACTCTGACGCTCACTCTTTGGTAAACTCATGCCAAACGTTCCCCTGCGTCATCTGTTCTTAATAAATGAGATGCTATGGCTGACGTTGCAGAGGCGTGGTGAGGAGTCTTGCTGTAGCCTGGCATTTAACAAGGCATCATCCCACAGAATGAGCTTGGTAATGTGTCTACCAGGTCAATGTGTCCTGTCTTGTAGCTCATCTCTGTTTCACTGTTACCCACACTTGAGTAAAATGATTTATCTCTATTGGCTTTGTGTGTTTCATCAGTTTGGGAGCTTATGTTTGTTAGAATCCTGCCTCACTTAATAATTAGACAGTTCTATCAACAGTAATTATAGATGCTCTTTTCAAGTTTTGCAAATCTGAAAACACAGACTGTGACATAGAAAACATCTAAAAGGAATGTTCTTTGATTAAACTCCTGAAAGAAAATGGAACTCCTCTCTCATAAGTAAAGACCATGCAATTTTTGCTGCTAGTCTAAGTTAATTTATAGGCTATGTATTAACCTCATATATTATATATATTCAGACTGATTTATTTTTTTGCTTGAAATGGTATCCTGGGAAATTCAGAGACAAGTTAAAACTGCAAATTTCTTTTCTTAAATATCTTGATTTCAGAGGTGGTCAATTCCTATTCTATTCGAGGGCTGGTGGACTTGCTTTCTGCTAATCCAAATCATTTTAATGTGGAATGACAGGTTCCTTATCCTATTGCCAACCAATGAACAATCTTCAAACTCCTCATCCTTGGCCACAGCATTTAATCTTCATCTGACATGAACATATGTAATTGGATTCATTATTCTCTAAAGGGCAATAGACACTGAACTTTTATCTATTCAATCACACTATCAGCCCACTGAATTATCCCTACTTTCTCTGACTTCCTCTACATTTTCTTGGCAGTGTGCTATTATTTGTTAATATTTGGCATAGTTTAATACATATGGTACTTTTGGCTAGAGAAAAGAGGGCAGAGCTAGAATTTACTTTAAGGTGAAATGTAATTTACTAGATTATTTTCTAAATGTCTAATCTATGCCATAACAGGGTTTTGAAATGATAGATAATTCCAAGAGAAACTGAGACAGAGGCCAGAATTACTATACCGTCCGTTTTCCCAGGGTTGACAGAATTGACCATTTCAAGTCTTGGGTATAACACATTTTTGAATACAGTAGAAACTTATTTATAGATCTCTGTCTACTTCCCAGTACATGGGCCAGCATCTCTCTTTGGACTGGACCTATCTATTATACATGCTACTGTAGTAAAAAGCAAACCTCTCTGTGTGCAAACCCTAAGGAAAAGAAATGTCCTCCGGTGATTCCCCTGGTTTACTGGTGGAGGAGCTGAAGAGCCAGTCGTTCAGTGTACAGGGCCAAGAGGCATCCAGAAGATACAAGGTGAGGTACATCATATAGAATTTGTCAAGCAATTCTGTAAATGGGCCAGAACATATGACACTCTTGAAGTAAAGCCCTGACCAATTCTATTTCCCCAAAATGAAGTATTCTTTTTTCCCATGCTTTCTTCCATGGAGCCCATGCAACATGAAGGCTTTAATGTCTTTCCGGCATTTTAACAGAATTTCCAAACATTCATCTCTTTAAATGTCTATATCCTTTTAAGTAAAAGGAAAGAGTCACTAATTAGGTATGTAGAAGGAAAATTCAATTCATTACAAATTATCTAGGAGCTGTATGCACCATTCCAGCTATGGAGAATCAATCCTACTCAGGGAACAAATGAGCCCTAGCTTCTCCATTAAATTGGTGCCTGTCATTTAAAATTATACACAGATGTATACATACCTGAATGCGGGGTGAGTTATTTATATGTAAATAGTACACATACCCAGTTTTTTAAAAAAGCAATTTATTTGCTATAGACTTCAAAATCTGCCTTCTTTACTTGTACTTTTTTTCTATTTTATCAGAGCCCACATTTAAAGCCATTTCTTCATTCACCAAGTGACAATAGCATACAAATCCTTGAAGTGATGTGCACTATGAAAACAACATGACTGTTAATTAAATCACATTTGTATTTCTAAAAGCAAGCTTTTATCTGTCTCCAAATCGCCCCCAAAAGGATATTAACATATTTGATTCTTTTTCCATTTTCCCTTTTCAGTGCTGATGTTGAGCTTCCATCACCGCTATTAGGGTGAGCAGTCACATGACAGGATATGTACAGCCCTAATGCCTCAGGCAAAAGCAAAGGCGTAAATAAAAGAAATAGGCTGCAATCTCTGTGGATGAGGAAGGTGGGGTCTGGAAGCGAAGGCAAGCTCCCTCCACAAGAAAACTTGGATGAGTGAGCACGCTGATGTTAAAATGAGAGTCCCAAAACTCAGGCAGATTTAGAGGTCTCAAGAATGGTTGTTTGTTTTTGCTTTTGTTTTTCACTGCACTCTGTTTAAAAAATACATACAATTCGCTCCCCTCACCATATTTTTTAAACAACATATTCCTATAAATATAGGGGAGAGATGCTGGCCAGTGTTTCCTCCAGGGTTGGAAAAAGAGAGAAAAGTCTGCACAGTGGCAATGTCAGTCATGCCCTTCTGTTTATGGGCATTGCCACATGCTTGACCTCCCAAAATACAGTGTGTCCCCCCAAATTTCCAAGCAAATGTTGATTCTCGTAATTTACAGTATCTGTGAAATGTGAAAGGCTAAAAATGAGAGTCAATAGAAATATTTAACATAATGCCTCTAATGACACAAAAAATTTTAGAATAAAAATGTTTAGGACAATATGAGAAATCTCTCTGTTTCATACATAGCTGCTACAGATTTTAAGTTCATCACTGCTTTACTTTTTAAATTTTCTCTGAGAGTTGAAAGTGACAGGTTGGTGTCAATATACTAAAAATCTTTATGAAATATGTAGGTCTGTCCTACACAAAATTTTGAAGGAAATAAGTTCGCATTGTGGGGCCTCAGCCTCTGCTTTTGGTGAATTTGTTTCCTGCACCCCTGTAATATTTTCTGTCTTCCTGCTGTATCTATTTACTTTTAAAAATCTAATCTTAGAAAAGGAGCTGATAGATTTAATCCTTCTAAGATATAAACAACTGGAACTTGACTCCCGGGCCTAAGCCTCAAGCCAACACTAAAAAAGTTTTGACAGTGGAATTTTAACCAAAATCACATTTTAAACTTAAAAATATTTTAAAGAAACTGTTGATTTTGCCCCAAAGCATAAATAATTTCTATTTATTAAATACCTTAGCTAAATTCTATATATATATATATAAATGAATGTATCTAAAATTTAGCAAGGTCTAGTTATTTTTAAATTTATTTAAAATTCTGTGGTGAGCCAAAGCCATTTTAGAAAAATCTCTTTACCCACAGTGGGATGCATGTGATGATATATAAATGTGTGTTTACATTCATTACAGCAGTATTTGGTTTTTGGGGGGAGTTTTTTTTGTTTTTTGGTTTTTTTTTTTTGAGACAAAGTTTCACTCTGTTACCCTGGGCTAGAGTGCCGTGGCGTCAGCCTAGCTCACGACAACCTCAAACTCCTGGGTTCAAGTGATCCTTCTGCCTCAGCCTCCCGAGTAGCTGGGATTACAGGCATGCGCCACCATGCCCAGCTAATTTTATATATATATATATATATTTTTGGTTATCGATATAATTTCTTTCTATTTTTAGTAGAGACGGGGTCTCGCTCTTGCTCAGGCTGGTCTTGAACTCCTGAGCTCAAAGGATCCGCCTGCCTCGGCCTCCCAGAGTGCTAGGATTACAGGTGTGAGCCACCATGCCCAGCTAGCATTTATAATAGTAAAAAAAAAAAAGACAGGAAACAACATAAATGTTCATCTATAGGGGAATGGTAAAATGATTGAAATACAGTAAAATATTACACAACTTTTTTAGCTATTTAAGAAAAATTGTGATAAAATACACATAACATAAAATATACCATTTTAGCTATTTTTTAGTGTACAGTTTAGTGATTATGTAATGTGAAAGTTGTCAGAATCAAAATGAAGTCACTTGTGTTAAAAACTAAACAACAAAACAAAACAAAGCCTGACAGACTCGGGAAAGGCCATGACAAGAAAGTTCTCATACCTAAATGCCTGATAACAAAAACAATCACAAAAGACTGCAAAACCCACAATTTTGCACAAAGGCCATCACAACCTTACACAAAAATTACATCTGTGAGGATGTCTGTCCAGCAATTGCCTGTTCAACATCAGACTGATATCAGCCTTATTATTGATTCTAACAGCCAAGGATAATATTCTCAAAAAGATTAAGGTCCTTAAATATGAAATGTCCAATTTTGAATAAAAAATGTAGTTTATTATATTTCAAACAAGAAGCAGTACAACTGATGAAAGTATGTGCCTAAACTACCAACGTGGTTTTGCCATCTTAATGGTAGCTTGTTTGTGCCAGCAGTCAAGCATCCTGGAGAGCAAATGGGGATAAAATCACGAAAGGCATTTTCCACAGCATGTTGAGAATTGAATATTTTTCCTAAGTGGCTCAAAGCCTGAAAGAAGTGGTAGTCAGTTGGTGCAAGGTCTGGTGAATATGGTGAATGACAGACAGTTTTCAAATCCAGCCTCTCTAGTTTGAGCAGCGTTATTTGTGTGAAACGTGGTGACGTGTTGTCTTGCAAGAGGATTGGCCCGTCTCTATTGATCAATCTCGGCTGTGTAATTGCAAGCGTCCTCATCATTTCATCCAATTGGTTGCAGTAGACAGCCGCTGTAATCAACTGGCAAGGTTTCATGAAGCTGTAGTGGATGATACCAGCACTGGACCACCAGACACCATTACCTTTTTTTGATGAATATTCAGTTTTGGATTGTGTTTCAGCACTTCACCTTTATCCAACCATTGTGCAGAACTCTTGCAATTGTCAAAAAGAATCCACTTTCATCACATGTAACAATACGGTGTAGAAATGGTTCCCCTTTAAGTCGTGACAGCAAAGAAAGGCAAGTTTCAAGATGATTTCTCTTCTGATGCTAGTTTAATTCATGTAATACATATTTATCCAGCTTCTTTACCTTGCCAATATGTTTCAAATGGTCCAACATTGTTGGAACAGTAACATCAAACCTTGCTGCTAACTCACGCTTAGGTTGAGATGGATTTGCTTCCACTACAGCTTTCAGCTCATCATTATCCACCTTGGTCTTGGCCTGCCCACCTTGGCTCATTTTCAATATTGAAATCACCAGAATGGAACTTCTCAAACCATCGATGCACTGTGGATTCATTAGCCACATCCTTCCCAAACACTTCGTTGATATTTTAAGCTGTCTGCGCCACATTGGTTCCATATCAAAACTCGCATTTGAAAATAACATGAATTTTTGACTTATCCATGGTTTCACAAAAATTGCTCTAAAAAGAAATTTGAAAGATAATCACAAGCCAAAATGTGTTTTTGAAGGACTGAGGATGTCCCTTCACGATAAAAATAAAACAAGAAGTGTCAGAGTGAAATGTCAGAGATATCAACTGTCAAACTTAGTACTTAAGGAAATCAGACATTTTATACTTAATAAATGAATAATTATGTAATCATCTTCCTTTTTCCTTTAAAAAACCTTTGTTTTCTGTATCTCCCTGAATACACACATTGTTTACTATGGTGCATGTATTCCCATTGCAATGCCCTATTCC
>JAQIFY010006258.1:0-10440 GCA_028533085.1 Varecia variegata
GACCAGGCCTATAGCAACCATCAGAAGCTTGAAGTCAGTCTTCTTTGCTTGAATTCGTATTTCCTTTCAGTCTGGAAAGGAGGGGCGAATTAAAAAAAAAAAAAAGGAAAAAGAAAAAGAAAGAAAAAACGAAAAAATCACCTCTAAAGTCTCCACCAGCCTACGAATTGCCTAATTTGTAGGACAGTGTTCCGTTTGGGCTGGTTTTTAACAGTTTTTTGGCTCCGGGGGAATGCTCACCCACCCAAACTAGGGAGACCAAGGCTGGAGCCAGGAGCCACCCAAAGTGACTCAGGCTACACAGGTGGCAGAGACAGGCAGGGAAGATTGACTGAATTTCTCAACCAATTCTCCCCGGGAGAAATGTCACCTAAGCAATGGGAACTCCAGAAGTTACCTTCGAACACAGAAAGGAGCAAAAGCTTAATGAGGAGCCCAGAGCCAAGGACAGTAAATACAGCTACGCCCCCACGCCCCCCAGGCCCAACATCAAGGCCACTGTGCCATGTGGGTTTCATTAGTGGCTCAAAGACAATATTTCACAGTTATAAGTTCAAGATGTTATTGAAAAACCTATACTGTGTTTTTTTTTTATCCCCACCTACCCAGCCCCAAGGGTTTTCTTAAATCATTTAAAAGAAAAAACAAAAACTCTTTAACATGGTTCCACCCAAGCGGTCACATTTCTAAGGGTCTGGGGCGCTGCGCACGGGCCCGGCGGAACCCAAAACGGTTCGGGAGAAGGATGATGCAATTTCCTCCGCCTCTGGGGGACGAAGGGACAAGCTGTGAACCTGCTAAGTACATAAGCAGGATCGTGTGGGTGGCCCCAGAGAGGGACACCTGTTTTGCTACTAAGTGCAAGATCACAAAGACAATTTTTCCGTAACGCTATCCTGTCTGAAGCGTAGCCAGCGCTGCAGAGCCCGGGGAATTTCTGGAGAAATTTAGACCAAGAGCCCACAACGTCTTAAAGGCATCATCTTGGGAAAGAGCCACTGCATTAAAAAAAAAAAAAAATGCTGTGCACATTGTTTTTCATAGATGCACACTATCCTCTAGTATGGCTGTACTGTTTATCAGTGGACATTTAGGTTATTTCTGGTTTTTTCTATTATAAACAGTGCCATAGCAGATAAATCAGTGTGTGTGTGTGTGTGTGTGTGTGTGTGTGTAAAATATCTGGAAGATGGAGTCCTACAATTACTGTTGATGGGTTAAAAGTATTTGCAAGCATGCACCTTTGACATTTTAATAAACATTGCCATATTTTTTAAAATATATTAACAAAGCTCATTCCCTCCAGCAGTAGCTGCAAGCGCCTGTTTTCCTACACTTCTGTGAGCACTGCTTTGCTTTTCTTTCTTTCTTTTTCTCTCCCTCTGTTTTTTGACTACTCTGCTGGGCATAAAAGGATTTTATTGTTATTTTTATTTGCATTTCTGTGTGTAGCTTGAGCATATTGGTACGGTTATTGGTCATTTCACATGCATTTTCTCTTCTGTGAATTCCTATTCACACCTGCTGTGATGTCGGGTTGTCTTTTTCTGATGAATTTGTAGAAGCTGAGTGACATCAACGCTTGGTCTTTCATATATGTTAGTTAAAAAGTATTTTTTTCCCCAGATTCATCTTTTAACTTTTTCCTTTGTCTTGTCCTTCGACATACAGAGGTTTTTAACTTTTAGGTAGTCAACTCTTTGTGGGTTCTGTGTTTCCTGAAGCCTGACACTGCCCACGGTCATAAAATATATATCTTAAATTTTCTTTTCAGTTAAAAAGATCAAGAACTTGGCCAGGCATGTTGGCTCACGCCTATAATCCCAGCACTTTGGGAGGTCAAGGTGGGAGGATGGTTTGAGCCCAGGGGTTTGAGCCCAGCCTGGGCAACACAGTGAGGCCTAGTCTCTGCAAAAAAGTTAAAAAATAAGCTTGGTGTGGTGGAGCACACCTGTAGTCCCTGCTACAAGGGAGGCTGAAGCAGGAGAATCACTTGAGCCCAGGAGCTGGAGGCTGCAGTGAGCTGTGATCATGCCACTGCACTCTAGCCTGGGTGACAGAGCAAGATACTGTTTCCAAAAAAAAAAAAAAAATCAAGAACTTTAACCCATCCATCTTAAATTCAATTTTGTGTATATCCTGTGAGGTTTGGGACTGTGCCATCTATAAAACAGATCTCCCCATCACATCCTCTGGGGAATTGAAATGCCATCGTGTCATATGTTATATCCTCACAGATCTGTTTCTAAATTCTCTATTGTTTTTATTCCTTTGGCAGTGCCACACTGTTTTGTTTACAATACTTTCATAGTAAGTTTTAATATTCACTTTTTTCTAAAAATTTTGGGCAATTCATGTATATCTATTTTTACCCAAGAACTTTAAAAATTATTTGTCTATTAAAAAACTACCCATTGGAAATTTGATGGAAATTGCATCTTATGCTAAGTCTTCCCATCCAGAAACCTGGTAGGTTTCCATCTATTCAGATCTTGTTTAATGTTCTTGAATGATGTTTTAGAAGTGCCTTCATCTAGGCTCTTAGTCCACAGTTAAGGCTGTGTTGGTCATATGAATGAAATTGTGCCGTATAATCAAGCCTCATCATTCAAAGATGCTGTATTCGCAAATTCTCCTCTCACTGAAATGTATCTGTGACCCCAAATCAGGACTCACTACACTTTTGCAGTCATTCAGGGACATGTGCAGAGTGGCAAAGAATTCTGAATCACCTGTTGGGCATGTTCTCAAATGAAGCTGAACAAAGCAATGCTCCGCCTTTGTGTTTCCGCTTTTGTAACACAACAAGTGTCCTTTTCATGGTACATTTAGTGCCATGTCTTTTGCACTTTAGTGCTTTTTGCTAGTGATTTTGGTGTTTAAATGGCCCCCACGCACAGTGCTGAACTGCTGTCCGTGCTCTAAGCACAGGAAGGCTGGGGTCCCTTACAGAGAAAATACGTGTGTTGGATAAGCTTTGACCAGGCCTGAGTTATAGGCATGTGTGAACTGTGAATTTAATGATAATGAATCATCAACATCTATTAAACGAGGCATCTCTAAATAGAAACAGACATAAGACAAAGTTAGATATTGATCAGTTAACAAAAGTGTTGTGACCAGAAGCTCGCAGGAACCTGACCCTGCATGTCCCCAAGAGCCATCGTTCAGTAACTGCCAAACTGGTACAGATAATGAGAACCAGCTGTATATCTTCATCAGCTATATTTATATCAGATTTTGACATTAAGATTATGCTAGCTTCATAACATTAGTTAGTAAGCTTTGCATCTTTTAATATAGTCTGGAATAGTTTAAATATATCAATTCTTTTCTTTGGGCCAGTCTATACACAAGGCTAAAAAATTCACTCTCTATTCTATTTTCCAACCCAATTATATCGAGCCATGTTGTCAGAGGTTCTTCAATCATAGCAAGATACTCCAATAATGTGTTTATATCAGATCCTTTATTATTTAAGTTAAATAGTGAAAGTCCAATGTTATAAAGTTGCTACCAATTTGAATATAAAACTCCTCCCATTATGCATTTCTTCCTGACAAAGTAAGATTTGAAGATTAAATCCCTAAGAGATCAGAATCCAAAATTCTTAAGTCCAAAAGGTATAAATAGCCAAAGCTTTTGCCCTTGTGAGTTAAAAATCCACATAAATTAAAGTTTAATACTCATCCTCCGTAATGTCAACTCTGCTCAGTGTCACAGGGAATCCTCGGTGCTTAGGTAGCGCGAGGCTCGCTTGGCAGCTGCAGACTGGGCCGTGCTGCTCTGGAAACCCATCGTTCTTTCTGGAACACAGAAGGTAAATTAGTCTCTCATATGCCCTCCCTTTAAAACGTCCAACATGGTCAAACAAAGGTAAGAATATCACAACACTGGCTTTATACTTACCAACTTTAGGAAGGAAGCCCATTTGCAGACCCTAAGTGCAATTATCCCAGATAAAATTAGGTTCCCAGAACCCAGTGTTTACTGTTGCCAAAATCCAAAGCGAAAACTCACTGGTGTCTGAAAGAAGGAGAGAATGGGGAAAAATCTTGATTCAATTCACAAGGATGCTGATTAGTTTATGTCAGTTGTCCAGAGTCCACAACCTGGGAATTTAAACGCCATTGGAAGAAATTGCTCAGCAAGAAGTTAAATCTGGCACCACGGATTAACACATCCAAGGGATAGAGCTACCTACACATACCGTACCCCCACCAAGAAGTGGCATTTTTGAAAATGTCATGTTGTTACTAATATTTCTGTAATGGTGTAGCCTCAGGTACCAGTTTTATTTGAGGAGTCTTCATTTCCCATCCAGAAGAGTCAATCATCTTAATTTCTAATTTTCCTTTTGGGCCCTGTGTTCCTGGCAGCCAGTGGGGTGCAGAGTGTGGCCCTGTCCAGAAACACACTTAGCGTTCTCGTGCGAACAGGAGTGGTCAGTGCTGTGCTGCGGTGGCTTCTCTACCGAAGCCTGTGAGACTTGCCAGGGATGGCTTCTCTTCCATTCCCATGTTTATTTCAGCTGGAAGATCAAAGCTGCTCTTGATCATGGTGAAGTCTGGACTCCTCGAGCCCTGCTGAGGGCCAAGTCTTCTACCCCGGGCTGCTCGTCAGTACAACCTGCAGGGCAACTGGGGCCCTGGGCATCTACAGCTACGGTCAAAGTGTGTATAACTGACCAATAAAACACAGCCCACCCCGTTAAATCTAAATTTCAAATAAACAACAAATACTTTTCAGTATATTCCATATGGTGCGTGGGATATACATATACTAACAAATTTTGTTTTATCTGAAATTCAAACTGAGTTGAGTGTCCTGTGTTTTTATTTGCTCAGTCTGACAACCCTACTTTAGAGCTAATTGCAAACCACATGGCGTGGGAGACTCTTCAGCCTGAGGATGGTCACTTAAATTCAGAACTGATCCCTGCACACTTCCCTCCGTGGCCCAGAGTGGGAAAATGGCACTGAAAGCAGCGGGCCTGGTGCTGCTTATGTAGGCCTGTGAGCCACGGTCCCTGGAACCTCGCCAGTGCCCTGCAGAGCGGGCGTGACTCAGCCCCCGTGAAGTTTAACAGCAGTAAATACCGTGGCAGCCACCAGTGTCAGAGAAGGGCTAATCTCACCAGCGCCTTTGCAGAAGACTTCTGTCCCAGGGAGGGTCAAGGTGATGCTTCAGCAGCCTTGATCCCTGCCGTCTCCTCCTGCGTGGGGACGGCACGCTTGGTCCACACACCAGTTTGCACTAGGTACTCTCAGCGCTGAAAGACATTGCACAACTGCTAGTCTGGATAAAAACGGTCCCTTTCTGCGGGTAAAAACCACTCTAAGTACAGTAACCTGCCGTGGGGTGATGTAGGCTCTTGAAAACTTGAGCTCTAAATATTCCACCCCATCCGTATCAACAGGAACCTAACGGGACTTCCAACGTCAGAACTGAAAGTTGGGGGAGGAAAAAGAATCAACTCATTATAGAAGAAATAAAAAGTTAAATAAGTTCAATATACATACATTAAAGTGCTCTATTTAATTTATGTATATATTTCAAACTAAAAGTTTCAAACTAAAAGTTTATATTTCAAACTAATGGTTTAGGGCCTCTATGTTTGGTAAAAATTAAAAAGATGTACAGCACCTTGGTGTTATCAAGGGCATAAGAAAACAGTTATATAGTCTTGGTGAATGTAAATTAGTATATGGCATTGTCGGACAACAAAAGTTGGGTACACATGTTACCCTTGTAATAAGGGAAAATGGGGACGCCCTAAATGTCAGTTAATAGAGAACAGAGGAGTGACAGCAAGATAGCAGAACAGGAGGTCCTGCCACTAGGAACCTCCCACTGCAGCAATAATTTGGCAGTTATCCATGGACAAAGTGCCTTTGTGGGAGTTCTAGAATCCAGGTAGGAGGTTACAAGACCCCCAAGAAGTCCAAGACTGAGGAGGATCATTTTGAGACAGCAAACTGGCACCCAGGTGGCAAGATCACCACTGGCGCTGGTTCCAGGTAGAGAAACAGCCCTGTCCCTCTGTAGCCTCAGCCACACGCCATTCGGCTTGGCCTTGCCACCAGCACCATCCACCAAAGGACCCAGAATGAGCCACGCCTGCTCATGCCTGCAGGACCAGGCCCACTGTCCTCAGTTCTCACTGAAGAGACCGTGACTGGGTTCCAGATTCTTCCAGCCACTCTTTGGAAGTGGTTCTGCCTGTGCAGTGGGAGACCTGCCTGTCCATGCCCGGGGACGCAGGCCCACTGACCTGGTCCAGCTGCAGATTCCGAAACAGCCCTGTAACTTGGCGCCAGCCCTTCTTAGCCATATTTTTCAGGAGCAGTCTTGCCACCGAGGGAACGAGTGAAATATCCACCCATCTGTTCCCCTGCAAGCAGACCTGGAGACCTCAGTCTTAGCTGTGGATCCTGAAGCATCCTTGTGACTCGGTCCCTTTCAGCTGTGGTCTGGGGCTAGTCCTGCCCACCCAGGGATCCACCCAGTGACCCTGTCGGAGCCCCCTGCATACCATCTGTGCACTGGTACCAGGCCCAGTATCTGCAGACACTGAAGCGGACCCTTGTCCCAGTGCCAGCCCTACTGACCAAGGTCCTGGAGTGAGTCCTGTTCACCCAGGGACCCAGACAGGATCCGTGTCTGCCTGAGCCCCTGGTAACAAACCTGCCAACTGCAGACCTCAGCGGTAGCCGAGTGACCTGGCTACAACCCCAAATGTCTGTGATACGTTCATTAAAAAAAGGAAATTGCAGAATTGTATGTAAATTATGCTCCCATTTTTACAAAATTATCTAGATGGTTAGATAACTAGATAGATTGATGGACATATGTGTTCCAAGTGGGCCCTGAATTGCCTGGAATAATGGCAGGTAACAGTTCTCTTTCCCGAATGTCAAACAAACGTATGTTCCAATCCACTGGGGCCCTCCACGCCAGTTTCCTAATGATAAAACAGAACAATCTGGGTTTTAATCTCCCACCCTTGGTGCTCCTGAGATTGCCACAGGGGACAATTCCCCTAAGTCTGAGAAATCCCTCCGGAGAAGGGGTAACCAAGTTTTGTGGGGCCTGAGCGTTTACAATTTGAGGGCCCCTTTTAATTAAAAAAATTAAAATGTATTACTTGTGCAAATGTTGCAAATCATATGAGCATGGAAACCCTTTACTTGGCGCCTCCCAAGGACTATGCCAGCAAGTCCCTGAGCGGCCCGAGCTGGAGCTCAGGGGTGTGGTTGGTGCCTCCTCACCGGGTGACAGAGGGTCCAGCCCGGGCCGCAGCCTGGTCACATGCACGGCGAGGCCAGGCAGCCGGTGGTTAGCACTCAACTTCAGTGCCCCTCTGTGGGGACAGGGAGACGGAGCTCCCCAACCCCGAGCCGGTGGCGGTGGCTGCATGAAGACACACGCAGAGACAGGGGCGCCAGCTTCCCGTACGAAGGACGTGAAGGCAGGAAGGTGTGTTGGAGCCGTCTGCGTGGCACGTCGGAGACAGAGGCCGCAGGGAGCAGTCCAGCAGTCTGCATCTCCACCGTTTAGCGGGGACAAGCATGAGTTCATGGGCCAGGGCACCCTGTGGCAGGCAACTGGGCACGAGCTATCTTGCAGGGACCCCGCCCCGGGGGGGGGGGCTTCCAATCTGGGGTGGGCACGCCCTCGAGAACGGGCCCTGAGAGCGCCAGCGCTTAGAGTCTGCAGGACAGAGGTCACGTGTCACCCAGGCAAGAGGACCTCGGTGTCCGCCACGCCAGGCAGGGGACGAAATCTTCCCCTCCCCTCGCCCCAGCTCCGCGTGGGGGATCAGCGTGCGGGTCAGAGCGGAGCGTTAACGGAAGCGCAGACCGTGTCCCCCGACCCCGCTGCAGACTCCTGAGCTGGCGTCAGGCACCCAGGAGGGGAGAGGCCGGGGACGGGGTGAGGCTGAAGCGTTGCCTTATACTGCACTGCACTTCCAGTATCTGGAAACGGGACACTTCTCACGGCCCAGAGGGACCCAAGGCGGTGGCATCTGCCAGAGAGGCCGTCAGCGGGCAGAGAGAGGGGACCCGCAGGCGCTTGCTTAGGGCAGTGGCCAGAAAAAAATGATGCTGTAGCCGGGTTGTACCCGCCTCAGTTCAGCCCATTAGATAAATCAGTTACCCGGGATATATTTCTCATTCATTTTTTTGTTTTCTTTTGTGTTTTTACTTTGTAAGACTTCTTAGAATGGGAGATCTACACACTCCTCATAGTAGTAACACGGGGCACTAAGACGCGGTCATTTGCGATAGAACCTGACACGTGATCCCCTTGTCTCAAATTCATGGTCCTGACAACAATTAATACATTTTAAAAGTTTGCTTTCGTCCTATTCCTTGATTTCTATCACTTTTGTTTTCCTTATAGAGGCGTCCAGAATTTGTAACCATAATTGATAACTTCAAACTGATTTCGTTATGTTTTGCTTTCAGATGGATGGCTTGGGGAGGCCTGAAGGTCTCTATGGCAACAGAAATGCAGGGTTGCAAACTTCAGGTGTGCCCAAAACTTCAGTATAAAAGTCTCAAAAATTTTTTCATGAATATATAACATTTCTAAATATCTGTAAACAGTATTTAAAACTGACGAATAGATTATCCCTTCCTTTCAGTAGAGTTGACATTAACTTCCTCCTTTTGGGAATGAAGTCATGCCTGACTCTCTTAAAAATTGTCTTCAAGTTTACTTTTCATATCAATATGGGACGTTATTTCACCGCTCACCCAAGAAAATGCTGTTTTCTGAAGTTGACATATTTGTCCCCTTCAGTGCCACACGCAAAACACCTAAAGCCATCAGGGCTCCCCCAGAAAGTTACTTTCATTCAGCAAGTCGTTGTTTGCACAGTTATCAAGGGCAAGTCTGGACACTGAGGATAAACAGCAAACAAGGCAAAGTCCCTGCCTTTGTGGAGCTTGCATTACAGTAGGGACAGCTACTTAACAAACAAATTAACAAATAAATTGAGAGACTTATAGTCAGGGTTCCCCAGAAAAACAGAACTCTGTGTGTGTGTGTGTGTGTGCACACATGTGTGAAGAGATTTATTTTAAGAAATTGGTTCATGCAGTTATGGAGGCTTGCACAATCTAAACTCTGCAGAGCTGATATTCTAGTTTGACTCCGAGGGCCAGCAGGCTGCCGTGGGACCCGCTGGAAGGCCGTCAGCCTGGAGGATTCTCTCGTACCTGGGGGAGGTCAGCCTTTGTGTGTACTCAGGCCTCCAGCTGATTGGGCAGGGCCTGCTCACAGTATGGAGGGCAACAGGCTCCACTCGGCCTACCGATGCAAACGTTCACCTCATCTGAAAGCCCCAAATGGTGTCTGCCCAAATATCTGGGCACCCCATGGCCCAGTCAACTTAACACATACAATGCACCATCATAAAGAGGTAAAAAACAAACAAGTCAAAAATAAATAAGAAATTTTATGACCATTAGACTCAGAGGAAATAAACCCAGTGATTTTATCCTCATGGTGATACGAGAGACAGTGAATGGGGAACGCAAGAGGCCGCTTTAGTCATGTGCTTAAGTTACAATGTTATCCCAAACCTTAAATACGTCAGTATTCAAATGCCATCTTGTGGTTGATTATTCACATCAGGTATGATTTACTTGGTGCCAATCATGGCACATCTGTTAAAATGTGTTTTTGAGTCAATGGCGTTGCCTTCCTGAGGCCCCAGGGTTTTACAGCCCTATTTCAATCCCATTATTAGTAGCAATTCCCTGCCTGATGGGTCCAGGATGCTGGCGGCTGTGCCAGTTTCACCCCAGGTTCAAATGCCTTCTTTGATTGTAATGGATTTAATTCAAGCACAGCATAAAATAAAATATTCATGGTCAGTGTACATAAGGATGCCATAAGAGAAATATTTACGCATTTAAACTAACATACAGAATCACTTTACAACCCCTGTGTTTAGTACAACAATAACACCATTACACAGAATAAACAGGACTGAACTATTTTCCAAACTCTGGCCCTCCATAAATAGTAGCATGCATTCTTGGCTCAATGTTATAATCTTCCTTGGTAACTTTATGCGGTCTAATAAAAGACTTATTATAAAAAGGCCTCGAGCACGGCCCATAACTCATGATATATCTTTAATACAAATTGTCCTTATTGGACAGGTCCAATCTTTACGTACGTTTCACACATCTGCACTGTTCAGAAGGCCCACTGAAGTCAGGAGACTTAATTTCTGGCTTTCTCTTCTTTTTTTAAGAAAAAGTTTACTAGATAATAAAATCACACAATGAATATTTGTAACATATGTAAAAGGTACAGCTACAATAATAAAAATATCCAGGCACATTAGTTTCCTATTGCCATGTAGCACATTACTGCAAACTTAGCTGCTTAACACCCATTTATGGCTCACAGTTCCGCAGG